>JBBGZY010002309.1:310000-554782 GCA_037952925.1 Lithobates clamitans
AGTTTTGTGGCCGCTTGTATAATAAAGAACTTAAAAATCACAAAAGACATGTAGAGTTTGCAGCGCCGGTACTTCAGCTCTGCGGTGGTAGAGGCTGTGAAGGGGTTCTATATTTAGACGTTCAGGAAATGGTGTGTCTTTGTCACAAGTACTGTATCAGGTAAAGAGAAGCCGCTGTTTTTTGTGTTGAGGATCGCTGCACTGATAGAATGCTGAACTTTGAAGGCCCAATATTGCTAAAAAAAAGTTATAGCTTTTAAAAAAATACAGCAAAGATAAAAATTCATTTTTTTTTAATAATGCATTTTTTTTATTCATTGAAAATAAATTAAAACAGAACTTCAGCCAAAAACCAAGGTAAAAATGAATAAACCTATAAAAGATAAAATAACAAGAGATTTCCCCTGCAATATTTTTTTCTGCCTCTAGATGTCCTCAGTCTGATGCCTAGCATCATTCAACCCACATTCTTTGAGTTCTCGTATGGTAGACCCCCCCCCCCCCCCCCCGGCCTGTGACTGGACAGTGAAAGGTGAAGCAGGGCAGTGATGAGCTCATCTCTCTGTCCCTCTGCTCTTTCCTCCTGTCAGCAAGATTATTGACAGCACATGAACTGATCGGCTGTTTTTGCTGCTTCTTCCTTTCACACTCCAGCTCTGCTTTACAGGGACTGCATTAGTCCTTCTTCACATTAAGGCCGGGTTCACACATGTGTGGCCACTGGTTCGTGCCTCGGGGGTCTGTTGCGTTCCTGTACAGCGGTTCAGGTGTCATTCAGGTCTGAGTTTTACCCTGAATTTGCACCTGAACCGGACCCAAAGATGCACCGGACCCTTCTTCAATGCAGACCATGTCCACCCGGACATTTGTGAACCGGCTCCATTGAGAGCCGGTCACACCTGCCTGTCATGCAAATTGGATGCGGGGAAACTCACATCCAATTCACATATGTGTGAACCCAGCCTGAATGCGGCTTTGAAATCGTGCGACTTCATGCGCGACTTGGAAAACATCTGTGCAGCTTCATGCACAGATGTCTTTGCAAGTGGCACCTGAAATTCCCCAAAAGTAGTGCAGTCGCTGCGATTTGAACAGTGCCATTGACGACAATAGGGTGCGACTTGTCATGCGATCAAATCGCATGACAAGTCGCTCCGGTGTGAACGGGGGGCTAAGGCTGATACCAGGTCACTAATGATGTAAAAATGGTTACAGAGTATCAAAATGCAGCATGCAGGACATTTAAATGCCATAGAGTTCCATAGAATTTAAAGGGATACATTATTCATGCATTTTTCTTCTGCTTGTTTCTACCTATAAAACGCATCAGAAACAGATCAGTGTGAAAGAGCCCTTATTTGTATCAAGCTGATTGCATTCGGGTTAGAAAACAGGCCGGAGCATCACTGTAAAGAGAACCTGTCAATATGGAAGCCTATTTAGAATTTGTAGGGTTCCCAAAGTCACAAAAAAGGAAAAGAGCACTCAGACATGCAGCAGTTCACAGGTTCCATAAGGGAACACGATTCCAAGATGTGTGGATCGATACGATGTTACACTGAATTCCCCCTAGAAAATGATATTTTGGATACGTTTTTTTCAGTTTCCAGGCGCAGAGCTCCCAACTGCAGGCGCTGGTATAGATTTGTGAATTTTAATAGGAATTGCCAAAACAGATGATTTTCCACTGCTGAACGCTCAGCTGGTAGTCAGCACTGGCCCCGACTGCAGTGACAGTAAAAAGGAAACTTATTGTGGACTTTCATTTCAAAGGTCATTTTTACTCTGACACATCTACAGCTGCCTTTCACCTGGAGGAAATCAGGGTAAATTCTGCAGGAAAGTTTTAATTTTTTTTATTTATAATGAGTGTTGAGATGGCAGGCTGCTCTGTGTTTCAGGCTTATTCATAGGCGTGCGCAGGAGGTGTGCCAGGTGTGCCTGGGCACACCCTAATTGCTACGTGTGGTGCCGATTCCCTCTACTGCCCGCCCCCCCCTCCTTATTGGCCCCCACGCCCTGCTGACTTCCCTCCTCTCCCCCTGGCCGCTGCGGGGATGTTTCAGGATCGAGAGTGGGGGGAAGGGGCTAGTAAATATGTAATTTACCGACCCCTTCCTTTTCTAAATGAACACACTTGCTCACTGTGTCCATTCATAACTGAAGCATAGTAAACTATGTTTACTATGCTTCAGTTTGTGAATCAACAGGAAGCCACTAAGCACAGAGCACTTCCTAATCGTTCACTGTCTTGTGCAGCTGAGGCTTCAGAGAAAGGGATGTGTGTTTGAGCTTTGGGGTGCACAACCTAATGTAATGGGCAGTGCACACCTATGGGCTTATTACTAAAACAAACCACTCTGCAGAGCAGAAGAGTGCCCTTGGCTTTGCCGGGATCCACCTTTAAGTGAACCTGTCAACAGTAAAGAAAACACTTTCACTCTTCACACTAAGGGTCCTTTCACAGGGGCAGAGGGTCCCGCTCGCTGTACAGAGAAGGACCTGTCAGAGCCTCGTTCTCTTCTATGGGGAGATCAGATGAAAACGGACCGCCTGGCCATTTTTATCCGATCCGCCAGGCGGATGGAAAATAGGGTTTCCATCCGTCTGGGTTTTGCGGACAGGATCGGATTGGATAGCGGCAGATCTCAGCGGACATGTCACCGAGGTGAATGGAGCATCGGATCAGCTCCGCCTGAAGAACTGACAGGCGGACCTGATCGGAAAGCCCATGTGCATTACATACTAATGACCTCTGAACTTTGCCATACCTACTACTGACCATTGAACTCTGCATTACATACTACTGACCTCTGCATTCTGCTTTACTTCTGACCGTTGCACTCTGCATTACACATTACTGACCCATGGACTCTGTGCTACTTACTTCTGACCTATGCACTTTGTGTTACTTATTTTTAACCTCTGCACTGTGAATTGCATACTGCTAACCCTAAACTATGAATTACTTACTCCTGACCCCACATTCTGCAGTATGTACTACTGACCTTATTACTTATTACTTACTTATTACTGACCACTGCATTCTGCGCTACATACTACTGATCTCTGAACCTTATCTTACTTACTGATGACCCCTAAACGCTGCATTATATACTACTGACCTCTGCATTGTGCTTTACTTAATGCTGACCTATGCACTCTGCATTACACACAACTGAGCCCTAAACTCTGTGTTATTACCTCCTGAGCTATGCACTCTGTGTTACTTACTCCTGACCTATGCACTGTCATTTACCTACTACTGACCCCTGAACTATTCATTACTTACTCCTGACCCTACATTCTGCATTACATACCACTGAAATCTGTACTCTGTGTTACTTACTACTGCATTGACCCCTGCATTCTGCGTTACATATACTACTGACCTCTAAACTTTACTTTACTTTCTATTGACTTCTGCACTCTACTTTTCTTAATCCTGACCTATGCACTCTTCTTTACACAGTACTGAGCCCTGAACTCTATGTTACTTACTCCTGAGCTATGCACTATGAATTACATACTACTGACCCCTGAACTGTGCGTTACTTACTCCTGACCCTACATTCTGCATTACATACTACTGACCTCTGCACACTGCATTACTTACTCCTGACGCCCACATTCCACGTTACATACTACTGACTTACTTTTAATTGGGGCTCTGCTAGGTTATCTCCTTAAAAAAAACAAGTTCCACCCTGGTGATCTTGATTTTAATCTTGATTTCTTCCATGTTGCTCAGGTAGATCTCCACCTACTCCTACTACCTACCCCTGCTCCAAACCTTCCCTGCTCCATCCAAAACAATAGAGTCCAGTTCTAAAACATTGAGATATGAGGAAGATATCATGTGAAACTTTCTTACCTCCTTCTGTGTTCTCTTCCATCAGATGTGTGACCGTAACAATGGTCGGAGGCTGCGGCAGTGGCTCATCGAGCAGATCGACAGCGGTCACTACCCTGGGCTTATCTGGGAAAATGACGGGAAAAGCCTCTTCCGTATCCCCTGGAAACACGCCGGGAAGCAGGATTACAATCAGGAAGTGGACGCCTCCATCTTCAAAGTAAATACCACCCCTCTCAGAAACCAGAAATGAGTTTTGAATCCATTTTCCAATAGATGGGAACTGAACTTGGAAATACCAGGAGTATGCTATGTGATGATTAAAATAAAGGGGATCAGTCAAATGAGAAGATGCCTGGGTGAAATGCGTCAGTGGAAGCTGCCATTTTATGCTCACAATGGAGCAGGTTCACCTTCTCAGGCTTCCACCTGAAGCTTCTCACACAGGATCTCGTGACAAAGTCCCTTGAAAGGGTTTCAATTGTAAAACCGGCCCATTTTGTTTCAGGTGGACTGTGGTGGCAGAAGTTTATATTTACCATTTCAGCCCCGATGTGAAGCATCCAGTAATCTCCTCCCCTTGCTGCCCATGAATATCTGCATCCTGGTCAAGTGGGATAGCAAAAGCGGCAAGGCATGCCCTTTGGCAGGACTCCGCCCACCCCCTGGCAGGTTAGGGTGTCAGGTAGGGAGATGATTGGAGGAAATTCTGGAACTAGATCTACACATTGGGGCTGGAGTGGTCAATGTAATCTTACACACAGGTCACATTTATCAACCACCAATCAAAGCAACATTTTAGGGAGGCCCACTTTAAACGGATCGGGCATCAATGAATTGACAGAGGTTATAGGTGGAGCTCTGATGGGTAGCTTCATCCCTAACTCCTTGGATCTCCCTGGTGCTCAGTTGGTTAGAGTCAAGGTCAACCAAACATCTCCTTCCCCACAAGATATGACATTGACGCATTTCGCCACAATGCTCCTATGAATAAGCCCATATTGGGGGTGAAATGTGTATCCTGGAATCTCCGGTATCAATGAATTGATAGCGGTTATAGGTGAAGCTCTGTTGGGTTGCTTCATCCCTAACTCCTTGGATCTCTCGAGGACTCTGTTGGTTAGAGTCAAGGTCAACCGGACATCTCCTTCCCCACAAGATATGGCACAGACACGTTTTGGCCACAATATGGGCTCCTATAAACAAGCCCATATTGTGGGCGAAATGTGTATCCTGGAAAGCCCGATATCAATGAATTGACAGCAGTTATAGGTGGAGCTCTGATGTGCTGCATCATCCCTAACTCCTTGAATCTCTGAATCTGCATTGGTTAGTGTTCTCTCCTGGAAATCCCACCTCTACATTTCATTATATCTAAACATTTTTTTTTTTTGCTGACTCGCAACAAGCTTAGTTGACACCAAACAGGGTCAACCAGACATCTCCTTCCCCACAAGATATGATACCAACGTGTTTCGGCCACAATATGGGCTCCTATGAATAAGCCAATATTTTGGGTGAAATGTGTATTCTGGAAAGCCCGGTATCAATAAATTGATCCAGCGGTTATAGGTAGAGCTCTGATGGGTTGCATCATCACTAACTCATTGGATCTCTCTGAGCCTCTAATGGTTAGAGTTCTTTTCTGGAGATCCCACCTCTACATTTCATTATATCTAAACATTTATTTTTTGCTGACTTGCAACAAGCTTACTTGACACCAGACAAGGTCAACCTTGTTGACCAATATTCAGGAAGAAGAATACACATGATAAAAGGATTTAGACAATATTTTAAAGCGTAGGGGTTCTGGACAGGTTGGGCTCAGGTTAGGGTTCTAGGGATCTTCATGCCATGTCTTGTAGCTCTTTTTCAATGCAGAAACTTTGATCCAAGTAGGTTTTTTTGGTGGTAAAAATGTACTGAAGAGGGTGAATCCCTTAAAATAGACCCAGCAGGCTGGAGGCGGAGCTAGGATCTCAGAGGACAGAGATCTAACCAATAAAGTCTTTGAAAAGTATTAAAAGTCAATAGGTCATCCATTCTCACCAAAACTGATGTGTCAATTCTGGGGTCACAAAAGGGACATAAATGTGATGGGGGAGATCTCCTATCACAGATCCAGAGAACAGGAGAAGGAATATCGGCTTAGGATTTCATGCCGAGCGCTCAGTCTGGAAGGGGTTAATGAGGAAGAAGCTCACTTACTTCCCTTTTGCAGAACAAATAAAACTTTCTATTCAAATCTCACTGTCCGGGGTCAGAGTAGTCATGATGCACATTGCTGAACACGCACTGTAAATAACACGATGCCATGGAAACTTCTGTTATGAAACACGCTAACCGATAATAACATTTAATAAATGGAGGATGTCATACATGCACCAAGAGGACCGTGTTGTAAGACGGATTGCAACAATGTAGAAATAGCTTCCACTTATAGGCCCCTGCTGGAAAATTAGCAGCTTCTCCATGCAAAAAGCAATACATTAATCATTCCTTTAAACACAGACAGACATTGTGAAAACTCTGATTTTAGTTCAGGGCTGCAAAATAATAATAATAATAATTAAAATATTATTTTAAATAATAAATTATGACGAGTATCATTAAAAATTATACTATATTCATGTTATTATTATTAATTATAATAACAATAATCATTTTAAATAATACATTAGAATAAGTATAATTAAAAACAATACTATGTTCATATTATTATTATTATATTAATATTATTATTATTATTATTATTATTATTATTATTATTATTTTAATAATAATATTACTACTATTACCACTACTACTACTACTACTAATAAAAAATAATTGCAAATAATGATATTCTCCTATTACTCCCATTACTACTACTACTACTAAAAAATAATTGCAAATAATGATATTCTCCTTTTTAAATAATACATTATAATGATGATTATAAAAAAAAATATATATATTATTAATATTATTAATTTTAACAATGATAATGTTACTACTAATAATAGAATCTCTTTTCAATCATAAATGCCAGTTATCATCATTGATAATTATACTATTTTCATATTATTTTTCTATTGTTATATTACTACTATTACCGCTGCTACTACTATCACTAATAATAAAAATAATATTTCCTTTTTTAAATAATAAACTATGATGAAAACATACTTTTTCTATATGATGATAATGATGGCAATGTTGATGATGATTCTTAATAATATTATTTACCATAATAATAATAATCTCTTTTAAATAATAACTCAAGATTATTATTACATTAAAATTATATGATGATAATGATTATTAATATTAATAATAAGAAGAAGAATATTGACTTTTAAGTAACTTATGATTATTATTTTAAAAAAATTATATTTTTATTTTATTATTAATCGTTTAAAAATGTTATTAACATTTAAATAGTAAGAATAATTATCTCTATTATTAAAATATAGCTAAAGGCAAAACCTTTTTGTTTTATTTTGGATAGAGTGGAGAAGGATTAGAACATCTGACATTTTTTATTGCTGTCTGTGCCCCTGTTAGGCAGATTCATCCTCTCTATTTGTCCTGTTTACCATTATCTTTGAAAGTGAAAGTAAAAGAAAATCCCAGATTTTTGGGTTGTCCCCAGAAAAGTAATAGAGGGGAAATCTTTCAACAGAGACACCAGTTCTGGTGATCCCCAAGAATTTCCCTTAATTTGGAGGATTTCCCCCTACTTCCTGTCTGGCTATGGGACTGGAAGTGAAGGTAAATCTCCCCAATGGGACACAGATGGCAAAAATAAACCTTACAGCGTTATAACTAGTGGCGGCCCATCCATTAGGGGGGCACGGGCACCGCCCCCCCCTCCCCCCTATTTATGCATCCAGCCCCCTGATCTACATCCAGGGCGCCGGACTATGGATTCCAATGTGGGGGGGGGGTGAAATACATAATTTGAGCCAGAAGTTCTAAAAGGCTTCAAAAAAGGGTGGTCTCACACCTAGTTGTGTGACGATAGCGAATGAATATTCGCTATTTTCACGCTAAATCTCCTCCCCGTCAATCAGGACCCATTTCCCGATTGGCCAAATGTCAGGCGATCCTATTGGATACCTAGCGCCTAGAAGGAGGAGAGAGGAGACGCATGGCGACTTGCATGCAGCCCCCCAACCTACCACCTAGATGGGGTCCCCCATGCTCGAGGACACCGGACCTGCCACCTAGGTCGGGTCCGCCATGCTTGAGGACACCGGACCCACCACCTAGATGGAGTCCGCCATGCTCGAGGACACTGGACCCGCCACCTATATGGGGTCCACCATGCTCGAGGACACCGGACCCGCCACCTAGATGGGGTCCGCCATGCTCGAGGACACCGGACCCGCCACCTAGATGGGGTCCGCCATACTCGAGGACACCGGACCCGCCACCTAGATGGGGTCCGCTATGCTCGAGGACACCGGACTCGCCACCTAGATGGGGTCCCCCATGCTCGAGGACACCGGACCCGCCACCTAGATGGGGTAAGTGCCAGACCGACCGGCGGACAATGGGGGGGTGATTGTTTTCTGCCCCCCCCCCAAAAAAAGCCGACCAGCCGCCACTGGTTAACTTATAACCCTCCCTTACTCTATCAAAAATGAGAAGTTTTGCCTAAAGTTCTAATTTAAGCAAATAATTCATCTGTGGAAGTATAGATAATCTTCCACAAAGCTGGAAATTCAACCCTTATAAACAAACGCTATCAGTGAATCTCTGTTTTGCGGCATCTACGGCATCATGGGAGCCGTGCTGTTTTCCTGATTCGGGTCTGCTCCCTTATGATGTAATGAGTGGGCGTGGTCACACCCAATATTTTTAAACTTCTTTTACATGTTCCTGACTGTTACAGCCATGCAGACCCCTATAAGCTGTACTTATTTTTTTTTCTTTACAGAAAAGGTTGTTTTTATATAACCGACTAATGTGTGGGTAATGTTGGTGCAAATAGTGCTTACCAGAGCTGATCCTTACATAACCATATTTTCTCCTTTTAGGCCTGGGCGGTATTTAAAGGAAAATTTAAAGAGGGCGATAGGGCAGAGCCGGCGACCTGGAAGACACGCCTACGCTGCGCACTCAACAAAAGCCCTGACTTTGAGGAGGTGACAGAGAGATCCCAGCTGGACATTTCAGAGCCGTACAAGGTGTACCGGATCGTCCCTGAGGAAGAGCAGAAATGTGAGTGGTTGGGGCTGAGTCATGTGACTGTGTGTGTGTTGACAGATCTAAAGATTATTTATTACAATATTATTATTAACAATGTAACTTTTTTTGCAATGGGAGAGCAGCTAATGTGTAGACCCAACCTAAATCCACCACATCCATTCACCTTCTGTAATACTTCACACATAGGGAAACTAGTGCAGCAGCAGAGTAGGGCAAACTCTCATTGCAATATAGGAAAGGAGTTTTTTTTCCTGTTGTGACTCAAAACTAATCAGCAGTGAAGGTGAAAGGAGCACAAACAAGTTCAAATTCAGTTTCTAAAAAATGATAATTGGTCTAACCGGTGCAGACCAGCTCCACCCTATGTGTTTTGTCACAATTTACGTCATCGGGGACATAGTCAGTTGTGACGAAACGCATAGGGTGGAGCTGATGCTTGTGATGTCACCACGCACGCCTGAATGAGGATACTGACAGATTTGATCCTGGGACTGGTATTTTTTATTCAGGCGCTTGATTATGACATTTATCTTGTGAGTGGCCCTCTTTTTATATTTAATGCAGCTGTACAATATGCGGGTTCCCCCAGGTTTAGTTCTTTTATAAGCTACGATAGTTGTTGCTTGGGAGATTGCAATGGCCATTGATAATGAGGAGGAGAGAGATACACCTGATCCTCTCACCATCCTGGATGATATTGGGACTTTGACACTTTTTTATTTTGATTTTCACACATCAGACACCATATCTGACTTATTTTGGGACTGATCACATAAGTTCATTTTGGTTCACCTTTTCATTATTTCCACGATGATATACTGAATCATATTTTAGCGCGGCAAAGATTTGTGCATTTATTGGTTTACAATCCATTTTTTTTTGTTTTTTTGCCAGCTGCTTCTTTTTGGATCTGCCAGTGTGATATCTGTTTGTTTATTATCCCTGTACACCCGTTGTGCCCATTATGAGGGGTTCCCACCATCCCTGTGCTGAGTTCCAGGGTCTGTACACCTGCTGTGCCCATTATGAGGGGTTCCCACCATCCCTGTGCTGAGTTCCTGGGTCTGTACACCCACTGTGCCCATTATGAGGGGTTCCCACCATCCCTGTGCTGAGTTCCTGGGTCTGTACGCCTGCTGTGCCCATTATGAGGGGTTCCCACCATCTCTGTGCTGAGTTCTCAGGTCTGCACACCCATTGTGCCCATTATGAGGGGCTCCCCCCATCCCTGTACTGAGTTCTCAGGTCTGCACACCCATTGTGCCCATTATGAGGGGCTCCCCCCATCCCTGTGCTGAGTTCCTGGGTCTGTACACCCATTGTGCCCATTATGAGGGGTTCCCACCATGCCTGTGCTGAGTTTCTGGGTCTGTACACCTGCTGTGCCCATTTTGAGGGGTTCCCTCCATCCCTGCTCGGCTATATATCTAATATTAAAAAAAATATTAATTGATATGAAGGAGCACCCCATGGTGGACAGGAACCCCCAGAAATTCAGGGTGGGGTGGAGTCAGACTCGGGAACTACGGTAAGCAGACCCAGCTCACTAGGACTCCACCTATAACTGAAATGTCTATATGTAGTACTATACTTCATTGTCTACATCTTCAATTTCATTTTGTTTCTGAAGGTAAAATTGCGGGGAGCAACCTGAATGATCTCCCAGAGATGGACTGCAGCTCCACAGAAATGGAGGTAAGAAAATAAAACTGAGTTTAGCTCCAGGAAATTAGGAAAGCCCTCCATTCAGCTAGCTATTAATTTAAAACAGTCACCAAACATGTATTAAAGTGGTTGTTAACCTCAGACATGAAATATGAACAAAGCATATCCCTTTATAGTGTGTACTTGTCTCAATCCAGAGCACTAAGTGTCATTTCTGTCGGCTGCCTCATTCCTCTGCTATCAGCATGAATCACTTCTGACAAGTTTTCCTGACACCAAGAGAAAAAAGGTGACAGGGAAGGGACCTCCAGCTGATTGACAGCCTCAGCTCTGTTCCTGTGTTGTGTGGAGGGTGTTGTGTCTCTTCCCTCCAATGAGCTCTCAGACCTCTGCTCACTGAGCTCTGCAGAGTGTAACTTCAGCTCTCTGCCCCCTTTTTTTTCTGAGCTCTCAGACAAGCTTTATAAATTCAGCTCTTTGAATGGATGTAGAGAAGACTGCAGATAAACAGGTACAACTTATGTAGGAGGATTTGTTTCATCTCTGTGTATCACCAGAGAATAGTCCCTTCACTGTATATATGTAAGGGTTTACAACCACTTTAAATTGAACCTGTCATCATATACTGTAAGTACAGTAGCAGCCATTGCTGACTTTTGAATATGTTGCTTGTTCCCTGGCTGAGGTCAGTGACTTGACTGGGTCCAGGCTTGTCCTGGATTAGTGAAGAAGCAGGATGAGCATTAATAGGGAGCGATTGTCCTTCCCTGTCTCTGAATTGCACCTTCCTGTTTCAGACATCTGCGGATGACTTCTTGGTGAACATCAAACGCAGCCCATCTCCGGCCAAGGACACCTGCCAGAAGCCAGGGTCACATGACTGGTGGATGTACTCTTCCAGCGCAGGTAATGGCACCTCCTATCATGTACTGTCATTCCCATAGAGATACACAGGTGATGGGGGGGGGGGGGGTGCCCTGGGCACTGTGGTATCATATGAGGTGGGGGGGGGGGTGCCACAAGAAGATGGAGAGAAGAAATTTGTGTTGGGAGGGGGATTTTGGGGGGCAGCAAGGGGTAAGAATTGTTATAGGAGGGGAAATTCAGGGGAGGGTGTGCTAGGAGTGGTGATTTGGGGGGCATTTGTGTTGGGAGGGGGGATGGGGGAAGAGGAGAGGGTATTTGGGTTTTTTTTTGCTAAAAGAGGTGATATGGTAGAAGGGGGGAGGGGATTTGTACTAGGAGGGGACATTTTTTTTTAAAGTGGGGGAGATTCGTGCTAGTAGGGATGATTTGGTGATTTGAAGGTATTTGTGCTAAGAGGGGAAATTGGAGGGGGGGAGATTTGTTCAAGGGGGGGGGGGATTGGGGTGGAGAATTTGTGCTGGAGGGGGGGGTGGAGTGGGGGGAGATGATGTGTACTCAGAGAGTAAATTTGAGGGATGGAGAATTTGTGGAGAAGTGATTTCTTTTTTTTTGGGGGGGGGGGGGGGGGTTGTGCTGGGGGGATTTGGGGAGAGAGAGGATTTGAGCTGGGAGGGCGGGGGTGCAAAGATTTGGGCTGGAAGTAGTGATTTTTTGGGGGGAGGGTGGGGGGGCTGTGCTAGCTGTGCTAGGGGGATTTGGGGAGAGAGGGGATTTGAGCTGGGAGGGTGGGGGGTGCAAAGATTTGGGCTGGCAGTAGTGATTTTTTTTTGGGGGGGGAAGGTGGGGGGTTGTGCTAGGGGGATTTGGGGGGAGAGAGGCTTTGAGCTGGGAGGGGGCTTTTCAGTAGGGGGGTAGGGTTTTCCTGGGAGGAGGGGGAATTTATGCTTAGGGGATAATCATGAAGATTAGTGCTCAATTTTTTTTTGGAAGGGGATTTTTTACCGACACATAAAAGAGGGGGGGGGGGGGGGGCAGTTTGGCATGTTCGCTCTGGGCTCTAGGTGTTCTTGTCCCGGGACTGATGTACAGCACCCTGCCGGTCCTCCCCACCAACCATGATCTGCCTGCATTGTATAGAGAAAAACAGAAAGTCTAAAATTCAGGCATGTAAGGAAAATAAATGGTTTTACTAAAAAAAAATAAAAATAAATAAAAAAAAAAAAAGAATCTCTGAGAGAGCCGAGTTATAAATCTTTTTTGTCTTCTTTAGGAATGCATGGAGTGGAAGGCTATAACATGTATCCCAATGAACCGATCCCTCACGGTAAGACATAGCAAGCTGTCAAGGACAATCTGTTTCTTAGCAATGTAAATGTACAATGTTTTTCAGGTTGCATTCACACCTTTGCGTCACGCATTTTCACGCTACGCACAGAGGAAAGGCCATTTATTTGAAAAGGGCTGCCCTATGTGCAACAAATGCGCCAAAGAAGTTCCTGCACCTGCGTTGGGAATTGAGCTCCTCGTCTCTTTTTACCGCATGTTTTAGTGTTGTAAAAAGACCCCATTCCACTGTCCATATTCTAGCGCAGCCATCGTCCGCTATCTCTGTGAATTCATTGCCATTCACAGAGACGAAAGTCTCTGAGTCCTGACGAAAGGGGATATTTGGACCCGAAATGCATTGAATGGTTGACTACTTTTTTGGAAAAATAGTCAGCTGAGCCAATCATTTGAAGGAATGTTTAACCCCACCTCCTTTCTATAAAAGGGTGGGCTCACGACAACCGTATTGTCATTGTGGGTTGGGTTAGGAAAACTGACAATTCTGTTTAGGGGGGATACTGTTTTTTACATTATTATTAATATTTTTAATGTTGGCTTTGGTACATGTCCTCCATGGCAGTGCCTGGTCTCCAATGCCTTAGGTTTGACAATAATATACAAAATTTCACCTCTCCGCTCCTCCCAAGACCTCCTTCTCTTTAGCTCTCTTGTCTCCTCCTCCCATGCTCACCTCTAGGACTTCTCCATAGCCTCTCCCATCCTCTGGAACTCTCTACCTCAAGCTGTCAGGCTATCTCCTAATCTGGCCACCTTTTAGGAGATCCCTAAAAAGTCATCTCTTCAAGGAAGCCTATCCCACCTCCACCTAAGAACTGAACTTTTAATTCTTCCATCAGCTCATACCTCCCTTCCATCAGCCCCACCCTATTAGATTGTAAGCTCTTATGAACACTTTTTTATTGTAAAGTGCTGTGCAAACTGCTGGCGTTATAAAAATCCCATATCATAATAATAATAATAATAACATGCTTATTAGCCCTACAAATAGCAAGCATTGATATGCGCCCCCATAGACTTCAATGGAACTCAGACAGATTCGCTCATCCCTAATTGGACGCATTGAAATGCTTTGTATAGAACACGTGAAGCGTTGCGTTTCGGAGTTCTGGGGGAAAATATGAAACCTCCTTGAGTGAGTCCTGTTCAGTCCTAACTGTTCATTTTAATACAATGAGGTCTGTTATTCCCCACTGTACAGATGAAACCCCAGCTGGGAGGAAGCACCTGTGACCGAAAAGCCCGCCCCCCTCACTTGGTGGTCACTGATCAATGGAGCACGACTGTGGAAATTTCCCGCGTAGTAATCGAGCTGATGGGGGAAATTTTCCTGCTGTATACATTAACATAACATTTTTGGGGTTTTCACTGAAACAGAAACAGAACAGGTGCATAGAAACCAGTTATATAAAAAAAATTATAATCTGAAGGTGGAACACCCCTTTATTTTTATTTTTAGGGGGAAGTTTAACATGATCTATTTTTACTAGTATCTTCTTGTTTCTGTTAAATAAGATAATAGGAACATTTTGTAAAAAATATTTGTTTGGAGGGGAAAGGTAACATTGTTTTCTTTTGGTAAACTAATAAAAAATAATTTGGGGGACTGCTGAAAAAATGCTATTAAGTGAGGATGTTTTTAAAAATAATGAAATGGTTCATTTTTATTGATCAATTTACAGCCTGCATAGTGCATATAAAGAAAAAAAAATCTAAACCAAATCAATCTGGCGCTCCCTGTTATTGACAGAATTTTGCACAGTGCTTAAGGTCCAATTACAGACATCCCTTGTAATGTTCTTGGCAGCAATATTGAACAATCAGCAGAGCTCAGTTCAGTCCATATACACTGTATCCTCAGTTCAGTCCACATACACTGTATCCTCAGTTCAGTCCATATACACTGTATCCTCAGTTCAGTCCATATACATTGTATCCTCAGTTCAGTCCATATACACTGTATCCTCAGGTCAGTCCATATACACTGTATCCTCAGGTCAGTCCATATACACTGTATCCTCAGTTCAGTCCATATACACTGTATCCTCAGTTCAGTCCATATACACTGTATCCTCAGTTCAGTCCATATACACTGTATCCTCAGTTCAGTCCATATACACTGTATCCTCAGGTCAGTCCATATACACTGTATCTTCAGTTCAGTCCATATACACTGTATCCTCAGGTCAGTCCATATACACTGTATCCTCAGTTCAGTCCATATACACTGTATCCTCAGTTCAGTCCATATACACTGTATCCTCAGTTCAGTCTGTATACATTACAATCTTAATTCAGTCTATATACATCGCATCCTCAATTTATTACTATGCACTGTATCCTCAAATAAGTCTATAAATATTTAATCCCCAATTCAGTCCATAAACATCGTATCCTCAGTTCAGTCCATATACATTGTATCATCTCCTCAAATCATGAATATACATTATATCCTCAATTCATTAACATGCATTGTGTCCTCCATTCAATCTTTATATATTTATCCTCAATTCAGTCCATAAACATTGTATTCTCAATTAATGAATATACATTATATCCTGAATTCATTAATATACATTGTATCCTTAATTCAGTCCATATTCATTATATCCTCAATTAATTTAAATACATTATATTCTCAATTAATTCACTATACATTATATCCTGAAATCATTATTATACATTATATCCTCAATTCATTATTATACATTATATCCTCAATTCATCATTATTATACATCATATCCTCAATGTATCATTATTATACATTATATCCTCAATTCATTATTATACATTATATCCTCAATTCATCATTATTATACATTATATCCTCAATTCATTATTATACATTATATCCTCAATTCATCATTATTATACATTATATCCTCAATTCATTATTATACATTATATCCTCAATTCATAATTATACATTATATCCTCAATTCATTATTATACATTATATCCTCAATTTAGTCCATAGACATTATATCCTCAATTCATTTAAATACATTGTATCCTTAATTTATTCCCTATGCATTGTATCCTCAATTCATCATTAATATACATTATATCCTCAATTCAGTCCATATGCTTTGTATCCTCAATTCGTGGTCATTATACATTATATCCTCAATTCATTAATATACATTGTGTTCTCAATTCAATCCATATATATTATATCCTCAATTTAGTCCATATACATTAGATCCTCAATTCATTAATGTGTATTATATCCTTCATTCATTAATATACATTGGGGTCAATTCACTAAGAGATACAGTGCCTTGTAAAAGTATTCACACCCCTTGAAATGTTCCACATTTTGTCATGTTACAACCAAAAACGTAAATTGATTTTATTGGGATTTTATGTGATAGACCAACACAAATTGGCACATAATTGTGAAGTGGAAGGAAAATGATAAATGGTTTTCAAAATTTTTTTACAACTAAATATGTAATAAGTGTGGGGTACATTTGTATAGCGCCCTCCTGAGTCAATACTTTGTAGAACCTCCTTTCACTGCAATTCCAGCTACAAGTCTTTTTGGGAATGTCTCTACCAGCTTTACACATCTAGAGAGGGACATTTTTGCCCATTCTTCTTTGCAAAATATCTCGAGCTCTGTCAGATTGGATGGAGAGCATCTGTGAACAGCAATTTTCAAGTCTTGCCACAGATTCTCAATTGGATTTAGGTCTGGACTTTGACTGGACCATTCTAACATGAATATGCTTTGATCTAACCCATCCCATTGTAGCTCTGGCTGTATGTTTAGGGTCGTTGTCCTGGTGGAAGGTGAACCTCCGCCCCAGTCTCAAGTCTTTTGCAGACTCTAACAGGTTTTAAGATTGTCCTGTATTTGTCTCCATCCAGCTTCCCTGTCCCTGCTGAAGAAAAGCATCCCCACAACATGATGCTGCCACCGCCATGTTTCACGGTTGGGATGGTGTGTTCAGGGTGATATGCAGTGTTAGTTTTCCGCCACACATAGCGTTTTGCTTTTAGGCCAAAAGACACATTTTGGTCTCATCTGACCAGAGCACCTTCTTCCACATGTTTGCTGTGTCCCCCACATGGCTTCTCACAAACTGCAAACAGGACTTCTTATGGCTTTCTTTCAACAACGTCTTTATTCTTACCACTCCTCCATAAAGACCAGATTTGTGGAGAACACGACTAATAGTTGTCCTGTGGACAGATTCTCCCACCTGAGCTGTGGATCTCTGCAGCTCCTCCAGAATTACCATGGACCCCTTGGCTGCTTCTCTGATGAATGTTCTCCTTGCCCGGCCGGTCAGTTTAGGTGGACGGCCATGTCTTGGTAGGTTTGCAGTTGTTCCATACTCTTTCCATTTTCGGATGATGGATTGAACAGAGATCTGTGAGATGTTCAAAGCTTGGGATTTTTTTTATAACCTAACCCTGCTTTAAACTTCTCCACAACTTTATCCCTGACTTGTCTGGTGTGTTCCTTGTCCTTCATGATGCTGTTTGTTCACTAAGGTTCTCTAACAAACCTCTGAGGTCTTCAGTGAACAGCTGTATTTATACTGAGATTAAATTACACACAGGTGGACTCTATTTACTAATTAGGTGACTTCTGAAGGCAATTGGTTCCCCTAGATTTCAGTTGGGGGTATCAGAGTAAAGGGGGCTGAATACAAATGTACCCCACACTTTTCAGATATTTATTTGTAAAAAATGTTTAAAACCATTTATCATTTTCCTTCCACTTTACAATTATGTGTCACTTTGTGTTGGTCCATCACATAAAATCCCAATAAAATACATTTACGTTTTTGGTTGTAACATGACAAAATGTGGAAAATTTCAAGGGGCATGAATACTTTTTCAAGGCACTGTAAATACAGCATGAATGTTTGAGTCAAAAATAACTCATGTGGTATTTACCTCAATTCACAGTTTTGTTTTTCCAATGTAGGCTACGCCCCCGGTCACACTAATGTGACTTGTCATGCGTTTTGAGTTTAAAATGACAAGTCGCACCCTATTGTCCGCAATGGAAGCAGTCAAATGCTTGCGACTCTGACTCCATTGGAGTTGCATCGAATTTAAAAGTAGTTCTTGCACTACTTTTTGCAAGTTCAGGTGCGACTTGCGTAGACATCTGTGCATAAAGGTGCACAGATGTCTTCCAAGTCGCACCTGAAATCGCACGGACATGCGGCTTAGAAGTCGCACAAATTCAAAGCCGCGTTCGGTGTGACCGAGGTGTCACACTGCGACAGAAGACACGCAAGCAAGATTGTGAAACTATGAAACCGTTGCAGCGTGCTTTCATTCACAAAACGATCTCCCTCTGATGAAATGTTACAAATGATTTACATTCCTGAGCTCAGAGGGGAACATTTTCACAATGATACATTAAATACTTGGAGTTCCTCTAATTGTTATTTTACACATTTCTAAAATACCGCCAGCAAACACCAGGAAACATCATCTAAAGGAGCCAAAAAAATGTGAACACCAGGAAATAAATAACTTTTGCAATATTTATCTCACTATTTTGACAAATTTGCATTATTTACCTAACTTTCGATATTATACTTTGATGAATTGACTCTTTTATTATCTCATGCAATATTTCCATAAAAAGAGTCACGTGACCTTCATATCGCATGTGGGAACCTTTCGTGAACTGACCCCATAGTATCCTCAATTTAGTCCATAAACATTGTTTCCTCAGTTTGGTCCATATCCACTTGCAGACCGCCCGCTCGCAATGTACTGCGGACGGGTGGCCTGTGCAGGCAAAGTGACGTACTGAGCGCCCCCCCGCCACACCCGCTGAGGAGTACGTCTGCACGTCCTGGCCAATGAATCAGCCGGAACCTGCTGATCACCTGTGTCCAATCACAGCCCAGAGCTCTGTG
This sequence comes from Lithobates clamitans, assembly GCA_037952925.1. Classification (NCBI taxonomy): domain Eukaryota; kingdom Metazoa; phylum Chordata; class Amphibia; order Anura; family Ranidae; genus Lithobates; species Lithobates clamitans. The sequence goes on from JBBGZY010002309.1 coordinate 328,822, forward strand.
TTGACAACCAACACAGGGCTCTGTACAGAGGGAACGATCTCTCTGTTTCTTATGCCTGCAAAGGGATAAGAAACAAAGAGATTTTTTTTTTTGTACAAATCAGCACACATTACACATTGTCAGGCACACATTTAGCCCCTTGATTACCAAATATGTTAACCCCTTCCTAGCCAGTGTCATTAGTACAGTAACAGAGTATAGCAGGGGGTCTCCAAACTTTCTAAACAAAGGGCCAGTTTACTTTCCTTCAAGTTTTAGGGGGCCTGTACTATAAACAGCTGGAGCAGAAAATGCTCCGGTGTCAATGGGAGTAAACAATGCCCCATCATTGGTTTTAGTGGGAGGAACCATGGGGGTTGATTTACTAATGGCAAATAGGCTGTACACCCTCCAAGTGTAGTTGCTCCAGAGCTTAGTAAATGAGCAGAAGCTCTGCTGACTTCCATCATCCAATCAAGTGCAAGCAAAAATGCATTTTTTTTCCCTTGCATGTGATTGGGTACTCTTTGTAAAGTGAAGCTTTACCTCATTTACTAAGCTCTGGAGCAATTACACTTGCAAAGTGAACAGTCTGTTTTCCTTTAGTTAATCAACCCCAGTGCCTCACGGTTGTTATGAGTGGGAGGAATAATGCCCCAATGATGGTAAAAATGGTGCCCATTATTGGTGTTAGTTGAAGGAAAAGCATGCCAAGGCCTGGATCAAGGCAAGCAAAGGGCCACATCTGACCCCTGGGCCACAGTTTGGAGACCACTGGTGTATTAGCACTGATCACTTATTGGTGTCACTGGTGATGTCAGTGGCAGTTAGTCAGTTCCCACTCAGTGTCAGTTAGTGTCAGATTGCCCCTGCACTATGGCAGTCCCATTATAAGTTGCTGATCACTGCCATTACTAGTATAAAAAATTAAAAACAAATTCCAGTATATACCATAGTATGTAGACACTATAGGGTTGATTTACTTTAGGCAAAAAAACTGTGCACTTTGCAAACTGCAGTTGCTCCGAAGCTTAGTAAATGAGCAGAAGCTCTGCTGACTTCCATCATCCAATCACGTGCAAGCAAAAATGCAGTTTTTTTTTTTATTTTCCTTGCATGTGATTGGGTATTCTTTTCAAAGTGAAGCTTTACCTCATTTACAAACCTCTGGAGCAACTGTCCTTGTGGAGTGCAACTGCACTTTGCAAAGTGCACAGTCTATTTGCCTTTAGTAAATTAACCCCTACAACTTTCATACAAACCATTCAATATACACTTAATGCAGTTTTTTTTTACCAAAGACATGTAACATTTGGCCAAAATAAAAGTAAAAAATATAGTTTTTTTTTTTTTTGTCTAAATTTTCGAAGGTCTTTTTGTTTATATGATAAAAAATAAAAAAACCCAGTAGTGATCAAATACCACCAAAAGAAATCTCTATTTGTGTGAAAAAATGATATAAATTTTGTTTGGGTACAGCGTTGTTAGCGGTTAAAAAATAGCACAGTGCTGAATTGTAAAAAGTGGCCTGGTCATGAATGGGGTAAAGCCTAACAGAGCTGAAATGGTTAAACATGGTTTCCTATTCTTAACGCGGATATATAATAATAAAAAAATCACCCAAAGTTAGGCTCCCCTTGAAAATATCTCCTCTGCCTCCACAGGGTTTTCTCAGATGGTCATCCAGTTCTACTACGGAGGGAAAGCGGTCAGCCAAGTGACGACGACACGCGTAGAAGGGTGCCGCCTCTCCTTGCGCCAGCCCATCGTCAGTGAAAAGTATTACCCGCCCGAAGGTTTCGAAAACATCCAGTTCCCCTCAGCTGAGTACATCACGAGCGAGCGCCAGCGGCAGATCACCAAGAAGCTGTTCGGACACCTGGAGAGGGGGGTCGTCCTAATCAGCAACCGGAATGGAATCTTCATCAAGAGGCTGTGCCAGGGCCGGGTGTTCTGGAGCGGGAACTGCATGCCGTACAAAGACCGGCCGGCCAAGCTGGAGAGGGACGAGTTCATCAAAATCTTCGACACCAATCAGTACATAAGAGGTGAGCGGTGGATCCTATTTATACGCTGCAACATTTTGTTTCATTTTGGAAACTTCTGATAATGTTCTAATTGCTGTCTGTGTTTTCCTGTCCTGGTGACAACCACACCTTGTGCTCTTTGTGTAGGTGTCACAGGGACAGGAAGTGAGGGAAGGTCTCCCTAGCAGGCTTACAGCTAAAAAAAAAAGCCTGGAGGTAATTTTACATGACTCTGTCCCTAGATGCATGCTGTGGTTTCTGCTTAGCAGTGCACAGTGACTGTGCTTTACCATTCCTCTTATCACAATAATATGTCCGTAGGTCAGCCCATACCCATAAGATATCACTGAATACTATGCAGTCTTACTATTTTTTCTCGACGGCCATCTTAATGCATGGGCACACCTGGGCACTGCCCAGGGGCCCCAGGTGCATGGAGGCCCCATGATACTCTTGCATTACACCATAATTGCCAACTGTCCTGGATTTGCCAGGATAGGATGCATTAAGGTGAAAAAACTTGAAGGTTTACAACCCCTTTAAAGACCAACCCTGGGTAAAAAATTTTTTTTCATTGCCCCATCTTTGGTGTCATTGGGAGGAATTGTGCCCCATCATTGGTGTCATTGGGCCCCAATGTTGGTGTCATCAGAAGAAATTATGCCCTATCATTGATGTAATTGGAAGGAACTGTGACCCTTCATTGGGGTCAGTGGGGGGATTTAAGCCCCATTGTTGGTATCAGTGGATGATATAATGCCCCAAGGGCCGGATACAAGCAAGCAAAGCCGGCATCTGCCCTCTGCGCCACAGTTTGGAGACCACTGCTCCAAAGGCTGGAAATCACTGTAGCAGACACTGGTGCTGCACCATTACTACAGTGATCAATGCTAGCTTGTGGGTTCCATGTCAAGCAGCTGGCCTCCTGTATTCTGAACACAGGAGGTCGGCCACTTGGTATAAGCACCATTCAGAGATCGCTCTGCCTTTAAATGAATGCAAAGAGTTCTCTGATTGGACAATGTGCAGGGGTGGAGCGGTGACGTCTCGCTCTCCACTTTGCCCAATCAGAGAATGCTTTCTATTCATAAAGAAAATGCAAAGCATTCTCTAAATGACACCTGTGCTGAGCAGCCGACCTCCTGTGTTCAGTAAGCAGCAGGGCAGCCACTCAGCACAGGACCCAGGAGCTAGTGGTGATCACTGTAGTAACAGTGTAGTGTCTGTACAGTTATTTCCAGCTTCTAGTGTAAAGGGGTCTCCAAATTTTCTAAACAAAAAAACAGTTTATTGTCCTCCAGACTTTATGGGAGCCGGACTGTGGCCAGTGGAGGTAGAAATTTTCCTGGCCTCACTGGGAGTAAACAATGCATCTGTGGTATTAGGGGGATGAATAGTGCCCTATCGCTGGTGTCAGTGGGAGAAATAGTGCCCCATTGTTGGTGTCAGTAGGAATAATAGTTCCCCATTGTTAGTGTCAGTAGGAATAATAGTTCCCCATTGTTAGTGTCAGTAGGAATAATAGTGCCCCATTGTTGGTGTCAGTAGGAATAATAGTGCCCCATTGCTGGTGTCAGTAGGAATAATAGTGCCCCATTGCTGATGTCAGTGGAATTAATAGTGCCCCATCATTGGTGTCAGTTTTAGGAATAGCGCCCCATTGATGGTGTCAATGAGAGAAATATTGCCCCATTGTTGGTGTCAGTAGGAATAATAGTGCCCCATTGTTGGTGTCAGTAGGAATAATAGTGCCCCATTGTTAGTGTCAGTAGGAATAATAGTTCCCCATTGTTAGTGTCAGTAGGAATAATAGTGCCCCATTGTTGGTGTCAGTAGGAATAATAGTGCCCCATTGCTGGTGTCAGTAGGAATAATAGTGCCCCATTGCTGATGTCAGTGGAATTAATAGTGCCCCATCATTGGTGTCAGTTTTAGGAATAGCGCCCCATTGTTGGTGTCAATGAGAGAAATATTGCCCCATTGTTGGTGTCAGTGGGAGGAATAGTGTCTCGTATCAAGTTCAGGAAAAGGGACCCATGGGCTGGATAAATGCAAGCAAAGGGCCGTGTCCGGCCCCTGGGCCGAAGTTTGGAGACCCCTGTTCTAGAGGGATCCCACAGGTATGGTATATACATAATTACATTGGGCCAAGCTATATATTTTTTCTCTCTTAGCTAGTTTCCTGCAGTCCATTAGCACCTATTTCTCTCCTACCTTTTTTTTTTTCTTTTGCCATTGACGTTCATTCGAGACTATGCACATACTTTGGGAATATGCCAATATCGGTCCTCATGATGTTCTAACAATTTGCTTTTAAAATAAATTGTTCTCAACATCAACTCCATTGTGTATATATATATACATACATGTTTTCTATTATTTTGTGTATGTTGCTGTAACTATACAATGATTTTTGACTGATGTGTCGAATTAGCTCCGAGTTCAATTGGTGTATCAGATTTTTTTCTGGCACTGGATTTGGACCGAACTCTTTACATCAGATTTAAGTACCTTGTATTCTGGCCGGGTTTTCTTTGTAACACCAGCTGAGTACTAATTTTAATTGGTTAGTTCACCTGTAACCTAATGATGACACATTAGAGCAGTATATAGGTGATTGTGGTGACTAGTTCCAACAGGTAATGACTAAGCGCTAACATTTGTGTGAAGCCCATCTACCTCTTTGTGCCCTGCTCCATCTGTCAACCACTTGTCATGTGAAGCTTCAATAAGAGGATTTTTGGAAGTGCAGCCGCCCGGAATCATTTCCTTATGTTAAACAGCATGCGGGCTGGGGTGGGACCTGACTAGTGTGTCTGGGGATTAACCAGAGACTCGCTCGCCTGGTGCGGCTTTACTTGTAACAATTACTATACCTGTAATTCTTCTTTCAGGCTGCATTCACATGTGTGCATTTACAAAACGCGTGGCAAATCACACGGGAATGCATGTTTAGCAGTGCGTTTCAGAAATGCGTTTCAAATGCTCTGCACACACGCGTGTCGCACTTGCAGTGTCATTGATTGTTAACGGCACCCCAGACGTGGTCAGCAAACATGCGTTTGTCACACGACAAAAACACGCTACAAATGCACCAAAAACATGCACTGAAAAAAAAAAAAAAACACGCAGCGCTCCATGACCGAAATGGTTCTGAAGCTACTTTGGGGCATTTATAGAAAGTACAGGCCGGCAACTCGACAGCTTCTCCATAGAAAATATTTATTTAAGCATTACAGCAATAACATCATCCAAAAATGTTGACGCGTTTCGGCCTTAGGCCTTCATCAAAAGCATTATGCTTTTGATGAAAGCCTAAGGCCAAAACATGTCAGTTTTTTGGATGATGTTATTGCTGTAATGCTTAAATAAATATTTTCTATGGAGAAACTGTCGAGTTGCCGGCCTGTACTTTCTATGGATCTTTGGTGAGCTTAATCAGCCAGAGCACCGACTACTCTACACACCAACTATACTATATAGGGGTAGAGCTTGGGTGAGTTTTTCTCTTGCTACTTTCGGGCATTTGTCGCATGTAGGGAGGCCAATTTAAGTGAACGGGCTGCGTTATGTGCGGCGAACACTAACGCAAAAGGAAAACGGGAACGCGGGTTTCCCGCTACGCTCAGGTGTGAATGCAGCCTAAGGGATAGGAAGTCCTTTAAAACTGACAGTTTTATTGTAGTAATGGCTTTGTTGGCAGTTCATCATACACCTTAGTGATCGGAGGTGAGCTACAGAGCAATATAGGAATACTGTGTATATATATATAAATTTGCATTGTTATCAGGCAGGTGCTGTGATGTTATTTATAGCTCTATGAGGAAACACTTTGGTCTTTATTACTGTTTACTCGGCTACGAGGAACGTTGAGCTCTGCATACAACGTGGGGTGTAACCTTCCATCTATATTGACCAGAGATTAGAGGTAATCCTGAATTTCGGATGGCATTAAACTTGGATTAAAAAAGGTAGAGGTGCAGCGCTAAACATTAAAAACTAAAAGTCCATAAGAGAAAAGGTTCAGGTTCCGTGTGCACCAATCTTAGTAAATCTCCCCCTCAGTTACCTTATATAAGAATTTGTGCACAGGAAGTAATGGGAAATCTTAGTAATTAAGACCTGGCAGAGGAGCTAACGTCTTCCCTACTTCATCTACATTTGGAAATACATTTTTTCACTTTAACGTTTAATAGATGACATGTGTAACAAAAAAAACAAAAAAAACAGGTTATAAAGTTTAACTCAGATGTTACTTTGGCTTAAAATCCTACTCTAGTGATTCTATTACAGCTCTTGTCCCGTCACCCTATTGGCTGGATCCTTTTTTACAAGCCTTGATTGGAAGGCAGGAAATTGTTGTTTTAGTCTATCTATGTGATCTCTGGGATACATTGGGTTCATTCTGCTCTTAGATCAAGGTCAAGGGCTTGCTTTTGCCCCATGGCATGATAGGATGCCCTTCGTGAATCAGTTGCAATATGTCCATAAAGTTCTTTAGTGGCTTCGGGATTTTGGTGCCATACTCATATAGTATCCCCTACTATAGTACCATATAGTATCCCCTACTATAGTATCATATAGTATCCCCTACTATAGTATCATGTAGTATCCCCTACTATAGTATCATATAGTATCCCCTACTATAGTATCATATAGTATCCCCTACTATAGTATCATATAGTATCCCCTACTATAGTATCATATAGTATCCCCTACTATAGTATCATATAGTATCCCCTACTATAGTATCATAAAGTATCCCCTACTATAGTATCATATAGTATCCCCTACTATAGTATCATATAGTATCCCCTACTATAGTATCATATAGTATCCCCTACTATAGTATCATATAGAATCCCCTACTATAGTATCATATAGTATCCCCTACTATAGTATCATATAGTATCCCCTACTATAGTATCATATAGTATCCCCCACTATAGTATCATATAGTATCCCCTACTATAGTATCATATAGTATCCCCTACTATAGTATCATATAGTATCCCCTACTATAGTATCATATAGTATCCCCTACTATAGTATCATATAGTATCCCCTACTATAGTATCATATAGTATCCCCTACTATAGTATCATATAGTATCCCCTATTATAGTATCATATAGTATCCCCTACTATAGTATCATGTAGTATCCCCTACTATAGTATCATATAGAATCCCCTACTATAGTATCATATAGTATCCCCTACTATAGTATCATATAGTATCCCCTACTATAGTATCATATAGTATCCCCTACTATAGTATCATATAGTATCCCCTACTATAGTATCATGTAGTATCCCCTACTATAGTATCATATAGTATCCCCTACTATAGTATCATATAGTATCCCCTACTATAGTATCATATAGTATCCCCTACTATAGTATCATATAGTATCCCCTACTATAGTATCATATAGTATCCCCTACTATAGTATCATATCGTATCCCCTACTATAGTATCATATAGTATCCCTTACTATAGTATCATATAGTATCCCCTACTATAGTATCATATAGTATCCCCTACTATAGTATCATATAGTATCCCCTACTATAGTATCATATCGTATCCCCTACTATAGTATCATATAGTATCCCTTACTATAGTATCATATAGTATCCCCTACTATAGTATCATATAGTATCCCCTACTATAGTATCATATAGTATCCCCTACTATAGTATCATATAGTATCCCCTACTATAGTATCATGTAGTATCCCCTACTATAGTATCATATAGTATCTCCTACTATAGTATCATATAGTATCCCCTACTATAGTATCATATAGTATCCCCTACTATAGTATCATATAGTATCCCCTACTATCCCCAAACTCATCTCTTCAGGAAAGCCTATCACGTCTCCAACTTATCTTTTACCCCTTCCATCAGCTCATTCCCCACAGTTACAACCTTTTGTACCACCCGCCCCACCCTATTAGATTGTAAGCTCTTCTGAGCAGGGCCCTCTTAATCCCATACCTCCCAACATTTTGAGATGGGAATGAGGGACACCTACTTCCAAACGTATGTAGGCATAAGACACGCCCCCTGCCACACCCCCTTAAAGAAGAATTAACCAAAAAAAAGGTTAATCAAATGTACAAGGGCTTTTTTTTACCACTACTATTCTTTTATATTGGCTTTTAAAATGTACAAATGCAGCAATTTAGAATTTGGATGAAAGGTTTAGCACTGGGAAACACTTATTGAAAACTAAAAAGGTGCATTTTATATACAACTATATAGATCAGACCAAAATGAGGGACAAATGAGGGGGAAGGAGGGACAGAGGGACATTGCTTCAAATCAGGGACAGTCCCTCGAAATCAGGGACAGTTGGGAGCTATGTTAATCCTCTTGTATTTTAATGTATTATACCTGTATTGTCTCCCTTTTATATTGTAAAGCGCTGCGTAAACTGTTGGTGCTATATAAATCCTGTATAATAATAATAATAATAATAAAATAGGACTGGTCAGCTCTTCTTAAAGTGTTATTAAAGTCTAGTTTTCACAGCTTGGCCCCGCCCCCTCCCTCTCCTGATTGGCTCACTGGCTGTGATTGACAGCCAGCCCCCCCCAATGCTTTTCATAGCCCCATCTCTAACCAGTGATGTGCTCGAGAGCCTCAGCTATTCGGGTACTCTCTCTCCTCATTGGCTGAGGCAGCAGCAGGAGCCAATGAGCAGTGAGAATCCCCGGAGAGCTGAGGCTCTCGAGCACATGGCTGGATCGAGATGGGGCTCAGGTAAGGATTAGGGGGGCTGCTGCTCACAGAAATTTTTTGACCTTCATGCATAGAATCCATGAAAGTAAAAAAAACTTGAGCCTTTAGAACCATTTTAAGGCTCCATGCACACTGTACTCCAATGGACAACTAGGAGAAAAGCAGCTGGAAAAAGCTGTGTACAAGCTGTTTTTTTTGCATGCGCTTTTATGCATGTTCCCATGTATGGTGTCAATGCATTCTATTGGCAAGAATATTTTATTTTTTTTCTGGCCGTTAGAATGTATTAACAAGCAAATGCGCATAAAAATGCATTTATGTGCATTTTTTAGTCCAAATGCTCTTCAGAACACGCAAGTGATGTTTTTCTTCTGCCTCTAATTACTCATGTTTCTAGATGCCTCTAAATGCCTATGTGTGCATGGACACATAGGGGGTTATTTAGAAAAGGCAAATCCACTTTGCACTACAAGTGCAAACTACAAGTGCAAAGTGCACTTGAAATTGCAGTCGCTGTAAATCTGAGGGGAAGCTCTGAAATGAGGGGAAGCTCTGCTGATTTTATTATATCCAATAATGTGAAAGCTAAAATGCTGTTTTTTATTTTCATTGCATGTCCTCCTCAGATCTACAGTGACTGCACTTCCAAGTGCACTTTCAGTGCAATTTCAAGTGCACTTTGCACTTGTAGTTTGCACTTGTAGTGCAAAGTGGATTTGCCTTTTCTAAATAACCCCCCATAGCCTAACATGGAGGAGCATTTCGAGTCAGAGAAAAAAAAAATGTCAAGCACCTATAAAAACAGGCATTTTTGAGCTGCATTTTTAATTACTGAAGTTCATGTGTCTTCTTTTTGTCCCTGCAGAGTTCCAACATTGTTACTCCAATCAGCTGAGACTCCCAGACAGCAAAGTGACGTTGTGCTTTGGGGAGGAGTTTCCCGACGCCACGCCGCTGCATATGAAGCTCATCATCGTGCAGGTAATTAAAGACTTTATAAAAAATGCTGGCGAAAAAATAACACAGCCGTCGCAGTCTGGGGGTCTCTAGGCTCATAAGGTGAAGAACTGAGAATTTTGGTAGACAAGCACCAGCTCCCTGTTTCCAATAACTGGGAATGATGGGAGAGGGGGGCACAAAAACAGGTCCAACATAACGGAAAGGAGCTTCTCTAACCCTCAGGAGTGATTTTAATCCTATCACCAGAACCCACCTTAAGTTTACTTTCCCCTCAACTTCAGTGCTTTTTGTCTAATAGTGAAATTTTACCAAAATATTTGCAATTTTGTCCAAATTTTGCACAATTGAAAATTTCCAATTTTCCCACCTCTCGTATAGACTTTGGAAATAACAGCATGGTGTATTTTCCATAGATCTGTATGGACAACAGTTGTCTGATGGCGCGTACAGACGGTCGGATTTTAGGCCAACAGTCTGTCATCACACAATTCCCGGACGAAAATCCGATCCTGAGTGTAAAAGCAGGCGTCCCAATACTTTTGACAACACAGTGTAGGTTTAGATGGTATTACACGTCTTTAATGCATCTTCTTTGGTGATGATCGGATCACTCTGAAGTGTGCAGTGAAATCAGTGATTTTAGCCCAGGAGAGGAGCCTGTAAGTGCCAGACTGAAAGGGAAGGGCGAAGGTCGGCATGCAGAAACTCCATTGCTCTGGCTGTGATTTTCATATCTGACTCCAGTATCTTCTTCTGTCTCCGCAGGTCGAACAGTTTGGCTTGAGGCAGCTGCTGGAATCTTCTACCAAAAACTACAACATGGCCGGCTTGCACTTGTTGCCCGACTCTCAAATGGACTCCATCCAGCGTCACCTCCCAGATCCCTGCACCACCCACCAGAGGGCGTTCTACCGGGACACCCCGCAGATCACAGTCTGAACCCCACGTCCCGCACTCCTCTGCCCATATTTTTACCTGTACAGTGACAAATAAATTTATATTTTTATAGTTTGTTGGTGATACTTTGTATAGTCAGTGTGAAGGGAATAATTCTGATTCTTCTTGTAAAGGGCCAATGGAAAAAAATATATATATATTTTATGGAAGATATCATGGGGGGGAGTTGAGTATTACGTCAGATAAAACACTGATAATAGATTAGGCGCCATGTACATGCAAAGTGTTCTCAACGCCTGCCTATTTCTAGACCAACGCCCCGGTACACATTAGCGCCCCGCGGGAGGGAAAAAACAATCATTCTATAATAAAAATGCAAAGTGAAAAGCTATTTTCCTGTCTGACTGTTTTTGTTAATTATTGGGATAAAAAAATAGCTTTGCACAATACAGGATCATAGTGACAAACCGCTTCCTGAACCTGTGGGTTCTGGATACAAACTGACCATCGCACACAATGCACACCGCGCGCGTCCTTAAAGCAGTATTAAAGGGGTTGTAAACCTTTGTGTTTTTTCACCTTAATGCATCCTATGTATTAAGGTGAAAAAACTTCTGGCAGTGACCGGACCCCCCAGCCCCCCTGTTTTACTTACCTGATCCCTAAAACTTGACCCGGCAGGGACGCACTGTCTCTCTGCCGGGGTTCTTGGCTCTTGATTGGATAGATTGGCTCCCGCTGCTGTCAATCAAATCCAATGACTCGGGCGGTGGTGGGCGGGGCCAAGTCCTGCATTCGGCCTCTATGGACGCCGAATGCTTGACTTGGGAGCGCACCCGCAAGGTAACCCCCTCGGGAGAGAGCTTCTCCTAGGGGGTTATCTAATGTGGGGAGGAGCCGCTGGGGGACTCCAGAAGACAAGGATTGGGGGCCACTCTGTGCAAAACGAGCTGCACAGTGGAGGTAAATATGATATGTTTGTTATTAAAAAAAAAAAAAAACCTTTATGCCGCGTACACATGATTGGACTTCTTGTCAGAAAAAGATATGACGGCTTTTCCGACGGGATTCCGCTCAAGTTTGCCTTGCATACACACGGTCACACAAAAGTTCGCTGAACTTACGACCGTCAAGAACGCGGTGATGTTCAACACTACGCCGAGCCGAGAAAATGAAGTTCAATTGTTTCCGAGCATGCGTAGGAATTTTGCACGTCGGAATTGCCACAGACGATCGCATTTTCAGATAGGAACTTTTTCCGACTGAAAAATAGAGAACCTGCTCTCAATCTTTTGCTGGCTGAAATTCGGCCAGAAAAAGTCCGATGGAGCATACACACGGTCGCATTTTCTGACGAAAAACTCTCATCGGCCTTTTGGGGGCCAAAATTCCGATCGTGTGTACGCGGCATTAGTGTCACTTTAAACCAAAAAGCGAACATTTATTATATTGCAGCTTACCAATTCCATACCACACAACTGTCCCTGATTTCGAGGGACTGTCCCTGATTTCGAACAAAGTCCCTCTGTCCCTCATTCCTCCTCATTTGTCCCTCATTTTGGTCTGATCTATATAGTTGTATATAAAATTCACTTTTTATATTTCAAAAAGTGTTTTCCAGTGCTAAACCTTTCATCCAAATTCGAAATTGCTGCATTTGTAAATTTCAAAAGCCAATATAAAAGAATAGTAGTGGTAAAAAGAAGCACTTGTGGGTTTAACTAATCTTTTTTTTTTGTATAATTTTCCTTTAAGAGGGCGTGGCAGGGGGTGTGTCCTACATCTACATACTTTTGCTGATAGGTGTCCCTCATTCCCATCTCAAAAAGTTGGGAGGTATGGCACTGTCACTGTACTAATGACACCGGAAGGGAAGGTGTTAACATCAGGGGTGTTCAAACGGTTAAATGTGTTCCTGGGGAGTGATCACTAACTGTGTGGGGGAGGGGCTTTCATTGTGAGAAGGCAGAGATCTGTGTTCCTGCTAAGCAGAAACACAGGATCACAGCCTTCCCTTCTCACAGAACAGCGATCTGCCTTGTTTACATCGGCACACCGCCATTCTGCCCACTTGGGACTGGTTGGCGGGTCCTGGCCAACATCTGGTCCACAGGACCCTGCTGATTGGCTCCCGCTGTGTCCAATCACAGCAGGATCGGGTCTGCAGAGTCACGTACAGGTGTGTGATTCTGCACAGGAGAGATGCTTTGCGCCGTCTATATACAGTATGGGATTGGCAAGTGGTTAGGAAACAGAAGTTGAATTCTTTACATTATTCCTTGCAGGCACTTCTGCAGCTTTCAAAAGAGAAAAAACAGGAAGTGCACAAGCCTGACATTGCATTCTGTGTAATAAGACAAAAAAAATGTTGTTTTTTTCACTTTGCCAAATTCTGTCGCAATGACGTCAATGAATACTGTATGTAGTCTCCACTGATCATTTAATATTTTACCTTTACACATCCTGTGGCCGGTCTGTTTTTTCTATATTGGACGCCATGTTGTGCCGAAGAAACAAAGTATGATCTTTTTATTTAAGGTATGAGTATATCAAATTGAGGGGGATTCTTGAAATCAAACAACAACCATAAAAAGCATGCTGTGATTTTTTAATTTTTATTTGACCATTGGTATAGTACCAAGGATATACAGAAGCCTCGGTATAAAATGAACACTTCTTCCATTCTTGCAGGTGACTTTCCTACACAGCACCATCCTGAATTTTGCTGAATTGCTCCAGATAAAAACTAAACTCAAAATGAACAAGCTGCATGACTCCCATGTCAGCTCAATGTTTTCCTCGGCCCGATTTTACTTCTGCCTATAGACTGCAGCGCTTCTCTGCTACGTCCATTTCTCTTCGCAGTTGTGAGAAAGAGACAAAAAGATGCTCTCCTGTCACTCTGCTACCCAGCCAAGTTCTTCCAGTGTTAGCGCCTGCACAATGCAAACTCCAGGAGCCGTGCCCCCATTCTTCCCTCCAGGATCTGCAGAGATCCCCGCTGTACCCCAGGCTCTCCGCATTCACACATGAGCGCCACATTTTTTGGGGGCATTTGTATGCGTGTTTTTGAGCTTTGGTGTTTTTTTTATTGGCCAATAGAGAAAAATATCATCTGTATCATTTTTTGTTGCTATGTTTTTAAGCTTTTTCATTCGCTTTTATCTATTATTTTATTTATTTTATTTTATTTTTTACTTTTTTTTTGTAAGGGGTTAAAGGTTATGGTTATGATTTATTTAGCTAAATTATTTTATTTATTATTATTAATTTATTTATTTTGTTAGTTTAAAGCGGAGGTCCGCTGAAAAAAAAAATATTAAAAGCCAGCAGCTACAAATACTGCAGCTGCTGACTTTTAATATATGGACACTTACCTGTCCCAGGGTCCAGCGATGTCGGCAGCCGAAGCCGATCCGTCCTTCGGCTCTCGGCTGCTGCCGCCGCCATCCTCGGTAAGGGAATGAGGAAGTGAAGCCGTGCGGCTTTACTTCCTGGTTCCCTACTGCGCATGCGCGAGTCGCACTGCGCGTCCTCTCAGGTCCCTGCTGTGTTCTGAGTCTCGCAGAATACAGCGGGGGAGGACGGGGTAGGCGACGGAAGTGGCGTAGGTCACCGCAAGCGCTGCAGTGATCTATGCCAGGAGGTGGGAGCAAATACCTGTATTAGACAGGTATCTGCTCCCTCCTCCCCCTTGAAAGGTGCCAAATGTGACACCGGAGGGGGGGGGGGGTAATCCAAAAAGTGGAAGTTCCATTTTTGGGTGGAACTCCACTTTAAAGTGATTGTAAAGGCTCATTTAAAAAAACAAAAAAACAAACCTGCTATACTTACCTCCTCTGTGCAGTTGGTTTTGCACAGAGCAGCCTCGATCCTCCTCTTCTCGGGTCCCTCTTTGCTGCTCCTGGCCCCTCCCCCTTTGAGTGCCCCTCAGCCAGCAGCTTGCTACAGGGGGCACCCAAGCCGAGTTGGAGCTCCGTGTATCCATTCAGACATGAAGCCCCGACCTGGTCCAGCCCCCTCTTTCCCCTGATTGGCTGACTGACTTTGGTTGACAGCCGTGGGGGCCAATGGTGCCGCTGCTCTGTCTTAGCCAATCAGGAGGAGTGTCCTGGATGACTGAGGTGATCGTGGACATCGCTGGAGAGAGAGGGGGTTCAGGTAGGTAATTAGGGGCGTGCTGGGGGGCTGCTACACACAGAAGGTTTTTATTATCTTAATGCATAGAATGCATTAAGATAAAAAACCTTCTGCCTTTACAACTCCTTTAAGGGTTAGGATTAGGGTTAGGAGTTAATATTAGGGTTAGGGATTAGGGTTTAGGTTAGTGGTTAATATTAGTATTAGGGGTTAGGATTGGATTAGGGTTTAGGGGTTGGGGTTAGGATTAGGGGTTAACATTAAAATTAGGGGATCAGGGTTAGAGTTATTTTATTTTTTAATTCATTTATTTATATACATTTTTTATTTTAATCATTATTTATGTATTTTATTTATTATTATTCGTGTATTTATTTTGTTAGGTTATGGGTTAGGATTAGGGGTTAATATTAGGGTTAAGGTTAGTGGTTAATATTAGTGTTAGACTTAGCGGTTAGGATTGGGTTAGGGTTTAGGGGTTGGGGTAAGGTGTTAGGATTAGGGGTTAATAATAGTGTTAGCGGTTAGGATTAGGATTAGTGGTTAATATTAGGGTTAGGGGTCAAGGTTAAGGTTATTTTATTTTTTAATTTAATTTATTTTTATAATTTTTTACATTTTAATTATTATTTATTTATTTTATTCATTTATTATTTATGTACTTTATTCATAATTTTTTTTATAAATTATTATTAAATTATTGAATTTAAGCAGAAAAACACTTAAAAATGCGTAACAAAATGCGCTAAAACGCTTAAAAAAAAACACACCAATCTGCCTGATTCTCGCTACAAAAAAAGTTCCTGAACTTTTTTGAGCTTCAAGCGACTTGGAGTGGCGCTGTGAACCATCTCTGGCGTTTTGGAGCTTCAAGCTACAAAACGCAGAAGTGTGAAGGGGGCCTAAGGTGTATGGAAGGTTCCTGTAAGGTGTATAGAAGGTTCCTGTAAGGTGTATGGAAGGTTCCTGTAAGGTGTATAGAAGGTTCCTGTAAGGTGTATGGAAGGTTCCTGTAAGGTGTATAGAAGGTTCCTGTAAGGTGTATGGAGGGTTCCTCTAAGGTGTATAGAAGGTTCCTCTAAGTTGTATAGAAGGTTCCTGTAAGGTGTATGGAGGGTTCCTCTAAGGTGTATAGAAGGTTCCTCTAAGTTGTATAGAAGGTTCCTGTAAGGTGTATGGAGGGTTCCTCTAAGGTGTATAGAAGGTTCCTCTAAGTTGTATAGAAGGCTCCTGTAAGGTGTATGGAGGGTTCCCCTAAGGTGTATAGAAGGTTCCTCTAAGGTGTATAGAAGGTTCCTGTAAGGTGTATGGAAGGTTCCTGTAAGGTGTATAGAAGGTTCCTGTAAGGTGTATAGAAGGTTCCTCTAAGGTGTATAGAAGGTTCCTCTAAGGTGTATAGAAGGTTCCTCTAAGGTGTATAGAAGGTTCCTCTAAGGTGTATAGAAGGTTCCTCTAAGGTGTATAGAAGGTTCCTCTAAGGTGTATAGAAGGTTCCTCTAAGGTGTATAGAAGGTTCCTCTAAGGTGTATAGAAGGTTCCTCTAGGTGTATAGAAGGTTCCTCTAAGGTGTATGGGGAGTTCCTCCAACGCGTATCAAAGGTTCCTCTAAGGTGCATAAAGGGTTCCTCTATGATGTACAGTATGGAGGGTTTCTAAAAGGTGCATGAAGGGTTCGGTTCCTCTAAGGTTTGTTAAAGTGGAAGTAAAGTCTATTTTCTATTTGTACCTACAGGTACTGTAAGCCTGTAATGAGACTCACCTATAAGTACAGTGACTTTCTCCTAAACTTGCACTGTTTAGGAGATATTCACACTGCATGCACCCGGTGATGTCATCGGCGCAGAAGGTCCCTTCAGAGCTCCGTGCTGCGGCCGTGACTCCTGCGCGCATGCGTGGGTGTGACATCATCGCGGCTCAGCCAGTCAGATGGCCAGGGCACGTAAACCGGGAAGGAAGACCGGGTGAAGATGGAAACCATGTCTGCGGTGACAGGGTGCCGCTGGTGGGCTTCATTCTAAGGTAAGCATTTCACAGTGTGCTGGTATGCGATGCAGTGCTCCACCTTTACTGATCTGATTGCACTATACATACATACATACAATACATCTGATTTCTACAGTTGGCCCTTTGTTGATGCACTGAATGAGGCCCATTGGGGCAATTGGCCAACTCCGCAGATTTTAACTTTTTCGTTTGGCCGCATCTGAAATGGGGGAAGAGGGGGAGGGGGTGAAAAATACAGAAATAAAGAACTTACCAAACATCTGCTTCCTCCTGGCTCTGTAACCCCCAGACTCAGCGTGTGAATTTCGTCTGTTACAAAACAGCCACTTCTGATCTCTGACTAGCGGTTTTCCAACCATGTGTTGCCCAATTTGTGGTATTGGGGTGAGCGCAGCAAAGACACCGAAATTAAATCAGTGTCAGACTCCAGGGCTCATCAGGAAGATTATTATTTGTTGTCTCTTTGTGTAAAAATCTATCATTTTCTTCTAACATAATTTAGCTATTTTTAGTGCCCTGTATGTATAGAGTCCGCACAGTACTACTTCTCTTGTCCTTGGCGGGGGGGGGGCCATAAAGAGCCGCCCCCTCGCTCCTGTCACCTCTCTCTCACCATAGATAGATTCGTGCATTGCATGAATCTATCTATAGTCGCCGCTGCCGCCCCCTATTCAGGTGTCCGGCCCCTTGTCGGGCGCCGGGCACCTGAAATACAGCAGCGTGGTTTTTTTTGGAAGCGCCTGATTAAAGCCGTGGGCTCTAATAGGTGTCCTGATTATAGCCGCAGGCTCTAATAGGCTTCCAAAATGGTAAACAGCAATTCTGTGCGTTTGCTGTTTACTCAGGTGCTCGGGCCTGGTTACCTGTCACCTGATTGGCTGAAACAACAGGCGCTGTGATTGGACGCCTGATAGAGAGGACTGGAGACATCGAGGAGCATGGACGTGGAGGACGCCACCTTGACCCGTTGCGAGACAGGTAAGTCCCGACCCCCGGGCGATACACACTGGCAGCATTTAATGGGGCACAGCAGCAGCAATTGATGGGCACACTGGCAGCAATTGATGGGGCACAGTAGCGGCAATTCATGGGAACACTGCCAGCAATTGATGGGGCACAGTAGCGGCAATTGATGGGCACAGTGGCAGCAATTTATGGGCACACTGGCAGCAATTTATGGGCACAGTAATGGAAATTGATGGGCACAGTGGCAGCAATTGATGGGTACAGTAGCTGCATTTGATGGGCACAGTGGCAGCAATTTATGGGCACATTGGCTGCGCTTGATGGGCACGGTGGCTGTGCGTGATGGGCATATTGGCTGCGCTTGATGGGCACAGTGGCTGCGTTTGATGGGTACAGTGGCTGCAATTTTTTTTTTCAGTTTGTTTGTGCCCCCCCAAAAATTTTGAGCACCAGCTGCCACTGGTCTTGTCCTGTATGCTGGGTGTAATTCTCAGTATCTGTTCTTATTCTGTATGTATGGACTCTGCACAGTACCACTTCTCTTTTATTGTATGCCGGGTGTAATTCTCAGTATCTGTTCTTATTCTGTATGTATGGACTCTGCACAGTGCCACTTCTCTTGTCCTGTATGCTGGGTATAATTCTCAGTATCTGTTCTTATTCTGTATGTATGGACTCTGCACAGTACCACTTCTCTTGTCCTGTATGCTGGGTGTAATTCTCAGTATCTGTTCTTATTCTGTATGTATGGAGATTTTTATTTGTAAAAAACAAACAAGATACATAATAACAAACTAACTGACTGAAAAGAACATAAATACAACAATTACTGACACGTTGTTTAGGTCAAAAACTTAGCAGTTAAAGGGCATCAATAGTAATAATGTGACAATAAGACTCCTTTCCATAAATCTATACTTCTCCAACATTTCATTATAAGTCAGAGTCGGAGTCACTCTGCTGACTACCAGTTTCCATATCAGATTCTGCGGATCCAGGATCAGGGGGCGGACGCCTCTTAGTGGGCGGGTCATCCTCTGAGCCAATCACATACTCCTTTCCCACTCTTTTTAATTCCTGCTCCAGTTCCTGGTCCTCCAGAGAATAGAAGTCAGCATCCGAATCTGATAACGCTTCATACCTATTGGTGGAAAGTGCCGTACCCACTTCTGGTGCCCCTTTCACTTTTTTAGATGACTTCTGCACTAATGTCCAGTCACTTTCGGGTTTACGGGTAGATTTATCTTTTTTCCTATTCCTCCTCTTCTGACCAGTGATCTTCACAGAGACAGGAACTGGAACAGAAGAGGAATGTGGGGCCGGCTGCTCCTCAGCCTGCTGAACACTGTCCGTCCGCCCGGGAGTAGTCTCCTGGACCTCCGGGACCACCTCCTCCCTAGTCAATACAGCTCCATTCATTAAAGCTTCCTCCTCTAGTTGTTCTGCTGCAGCCAACAATTCATTGTCTGCAGATTCCCCATCCTTATTATGGAAGGCCTCCGGGCAATCCCTATGGAAATGGCCAAGCCCACCACATAGATTGCACTTAACCTTCTCACAGGTAGAACTGATGTGGCCAACCTCCCCACAAAGATTACACTTCAGGATTGTACAAACATTCGCCACATGGCCAGATTTACCACATTTATAACATAACCTGGGCTGACCTGCATAGAAGCAAACTCCTCTCTCCCGCCCAATGAAAAAAGAGTTTGGTAGGTGATGGGTAACATTGTTACTTTGCCTCAACTTAACAAGAACCCTCCAACCACCCATCCAGATCCCATCACTGTCTTTAGTTTTTGTCAACTCAGAAACCATTTCACAATGTCTTCTAAGCCAGATGACAACATCCTGGGGGGGCACAGACTCATTCCAGAACATGATGGTAACATTTGCTGTGTCAGGTTTGGAGATGGGAATAAAGATGAAATTCCTCCAACCCTCTTTGTCCCGCAAACCACTGAAACTGGCCCAGAACCTGTCTAAGTCAGACATGAGCTTAAAGCTGACATCATAACCTTGTCTGTCAGGGAGATTGATGACTGCCAGAATGTCTGCAGGAGCAAACCCCATCTGATGACACAGCAACTCCCTTACTACAAACCTCCGATCAGGGAGCTCCTCTCTGGAACCCCTATGCTTCAATCTGACCACATTCCTTCTCTTAAAGGCCTGACCAGTAGAACTGTTACTGGTGGAAAAAAAAAAGGGGCCCCACGGCTCCAGGCATTCCGAGGAGGGACATGACCAGATGGACCAGCATTCCCTTGCGGAGCAGGTGGTGGATCCACCAAAGGGGGGAAATCCTGAGAGTTATTCTGAACTGACTCCTCCATCGCTACATTCTCAGAGCCCTCAGACTGCTGATGACCCCATTCAGATATACCAGCATTGATAACATCAGAATTATTCACCACATCAATATTAGTGACATCATCACTGCACCTCATATCATCATTACTAGCAGCATCATTACTAGTTACCCCAGTGTTACTCCCACCATGAACACCAGTCCCCCCAGCATGGCTCCCCACATGAACACCAGTCACCCCAGCATGGCTTCCACCATGAACACCAGTCACCCCAGCATGGCTCCCACCAGGAGTACTAGTGGCAGCAGCACTGTTCTCACAATCCATGTGCTGGGAGTCCACCATGTCACTCCCCTGAGTCTCCTGTACTGTGAATGTCTGCTGGGTTATACTGATGTTCCCACCACCCTCCAGAGCTGGAAGTCCAGCAGGAGGATCTACTCCAACCTCACTGTCCTCCAGAGGTTGCACAGACTTCCCTTCAGGAGACACATGTGGTGGCTGCGTGCGTTGGACTGGTTCCCCAGAGTCTGACTCTGTAGAAGACTCAATCCTTCCACTCAATCCCGCCTCAAATCGATCACAATTGTAGTACACCTCCGCCACTGGTCCCAGTTCTTCCAGGACAGCATCAATGTCCTTTGACACACCGGCCAGTTCAATGCCCAGGGAGTTCAGTTTGCTGTCATATAAAAATTCCTTCTTGGGGTTGGCAGCTTTAAGTCTATAAACACATTCAATCTGCTTCTGGATCTTAGTCTTGGTTTTTCTCAGGGACTCCATTCTTTTTACAAGGAAAGGAATCTTGTCAGCCAGGTGCAGCGCAGGTTCAGACTTTAACACTTTCTGCTTCGCGGCTGCAGGACGCTTGAAATCCTGATCCACCTTCCTATTACCAGTACTGGTCTGAGGGCCTCTGCTGGGTGTAGATGGTTTCACTGGGGCGGATTGTGGAAAATTTTTACCACCCTCCTCTTTATTCTGCTGCAGCTTAGAGCGCGATGAACGTCCCTGGCCGCTGCCCACCATTACACACTGTTGTAAGTTCTCTTTAATGGTTTTCTGTTCTAAGGAAGTTCTGGTGTATTTGCGAGGAGTACTGGGAGAAACCGATGTCTCTGCTCCACTCTGCTGAGCTTGCTGTGGTTGTAATGGCTGACTGGATTGGATCACGCTTCCAGAACTTGGACTGTACTGAGTGGTATTAGTAAGTTGCTGGACTGAATGAGCCCCACTCTGCGGGGTTCTTTGAGTTGTATTTCCAGAGTTTGGACTGTGCTGAGCGACAATAACATGTCTCTGAGTAGACTGAGCTGCACTGTGCTGGGCTTGCAATGGCTGGCTGGATTGGATCACGCTTCCAGAACTTGGACTGTACTGGGTGGTATTAGTAAGTTGCTGAACTGAATGAGCCCCCCTCTGCGGGGTTTGCATTGACTGTAATGACCGGCTGCATTGAGTTGCACTTCCAGAGTCTGGACTGTGCTGAGCGATAATAACATGTCTCTGAACAGACTGAGCTGCACTGTGCTGGGCTTGCAATGGTTGGCTGGATTGGATCACACTTCCAGAACTTGGACTGTACTGGGTGTCATGTTGCTGGACTGAATAAGCCCCACTCTGAGGGGTTCTTTGAGTTGGACTTCCAGTGATAACATGTCTCTGAACAAACTGAGCTGGACTGTGCTGGGCTTGCTGGGCCTGCAATGACTGGCTGGATTGAGAACTCTTTTGCTGAATAACATCTCCAGACTTCCTCTTATCAGTATTATCGGTACTTTTCATACAACCATTTCCATGTCTACTTACAGTCTCTGCAAGTGTCTTCCCATTCCCAGAGCTCTGTCCTCCGGCTTCACCACCAACCACAGCTTCACCTGACAGTCCTTGTGTAGGCCGGAAAGCCTGGGACTCTCCTGAGAGAGATCCCCGCCCAGGGGAGCCCAACCCTGGGCTTGTACCAGACATCAGAGGAGCTCAGCACCACACAGACTTCAGCTGCTCCACAAGCAGCCACACCCTCTGCACAGTACTACTTCCCTTGTCCTGTATTCTGGGTGTAATTCTCAGTATCTGTACCTTGCACAGTATGGCAAATCCCTCATATATTATTTGTGTTGGTGTCAGGAAATGACGCAGTATAATATTACAAACATATTGATGTATTAAATATCACGCTGATGTTTCACACTCTGATAACTCTCAGTATTTACTCCTCTCCTCTCTCTCTGTAATGTAAAGTATACACAAGTCCAGCCAGCTTAATGCAAATTTGCATGCTCCATTTTTCCATGGTGGCGGCGGTGTTCTCCAGCACATAGACAAGCCGGTATATCAGAGATGATTAGCACTGCTGCGATGAAGTCATGACTTTACTGAATGCCCATAGGAACCCTCAAAATAAATGTCAAAATAAATGTCAGGTCTTGGGGAACTCCTCTGCTAAAAATAAAGGATGGAAGGTGGCAAAAATACCCTTTACATTGGAAAGTCCTCATTACAATAGTGGCAGGAATGACAATCCAGGCTAGATGCAATAATGAAACTTGTATTTTATATAGTCACAGGACTTCTCTAGAACATCTCCCATCCTCTGGAACTCATCACCCTAATCTGTTCATCTATCTCCTAATTTGTCCATCTTTGGGTGATACTGAAAACTCATCTCTTTTGGGCAGCCCATCTCCTCTCCACCTAAATTTCACATTCTCTACCTGGACTTTTACATTCTCCATCAGCTTTCGGATATTACCTTTTGTATCACTTGACCCTTCCTTTAGGTTTTAAGCTCTTAGCAGCTGGGCCCTCTTAACTAGGGATGAGTCAAGAGTTCAGGTTAAGCCCAGTATGGCATAAACCTGCAGGAAACGGTTACATGATAGCAGGCCACTGGACCAATCGTCTGCAGAGGGACAAGGTCATCTGGAGCCCATGGCAAACATACCACACTGCGACCAACCAAGATGTATGAGCATTTTGTGTCAGCAAAAATCCCCCTTCCTTGAAATTCCCCCTTCCAGCACAAATTTTTGCCCCCCTCCCAGCTCAGATCCTCTCTCCCCCCTCAAAAAAAAACAACAAAAACAAAAAAAAAACAATACCCCCCTCCTAGCACAAATCCTTTACACCCCAAATTTCCCCTCCTAGCACAAATCCCCCCCACCTCCCCCCACAAAAAAAAATTCCACTTCTAGCACAAATTCCCTCCCCCTTCTACCATATCAGCTCTACAAGCACAACCCCCTTGAGTTTAATACCACTTTAATCCTGTATTTACAAAAAAAAATATTTAAAAACATATTAATTTTGTTTTAACATTAAAAAAATAAAAATAATAATAATAATAATTTAACTGCTTCAGATCCGAGCTATAGCTGAATGACGGCTACAGCGTGGATCTGCTTTGCTGGGAAGACTTCTATTGAAGGGCACGCGCTGTGATCACCCGAGTTAATGAGACTCCGGTGATCACAGATCCGAGTTCCTTACCACGTGATCAGCAGTCAGCCAATGACAGCTGATCACGTGATGTAAACAGAGGGTCGGTAATCCTTTTTTCTTTCTTCTCACGCTGACAGCGTGAGGGAAAAAAAAGCCGATCACTAGCTTCTGTTGAGGGGACATCGATCCCGAAGAGGAAGAGCCTCATGTGCCCACCAGTACCGCCTGCCAGTGCCACCTGCCAGTGCCACCAATCAGTGCCCACAGTGCCCACCAATCAGTGCCCACAGTACCTAAGTGCCAGCAATCAGTGCCACCTATCAGTGCCCACAAGTGCAACCTATCAATGCCCACCAGTGGTGCCAATCAGTGCCTCATCAGTGTCGCCTAGCAGTGCTGCCTATCAGTGTCACCTACCAGTGGCGATCAGTGCCCATCATTGCCACCCATCAGTGCCCATCACTGTCACCCATCAGTGCCAGCTATCCGTGCCACCTATCAGTGCCACCTATTAGTGCCCTTCAGTGCCACCTATCAATGCCCATCAGTGCCACCTCTCAGTGCCCACCAATGCCACCTATCAGTGCCCACCAGTGCCGCCTTATCAGTGCCCAACAGTGTCACCTTATCAGTGCCCATCAATGCAGCCTATCAGGGCCCACCAGTGCCGCCTTATCAGTGCCCAACCTTGTCACCTTATCAGTGCCCATCAATGCAGCCTATCAGTGCCCATCAATGCAGCCTATCAGTGCCCATCAATGCAGCCTATCGGTGCCCATCAGTGCAGCCTATCAGTGTCCATCAGTGTAGCCTCATCAGCGTACATCAATGAAGGAGAAAAACTACCCGTTTGCAAAATTTATTAACAAAATATAAAACGGTTTTGTATTTTTTTTTACAAATCGGTCTTTTTTCATTTTTTTAACAAAAAATAAAAAACCCAGAGGTGATCAAATACCACCAAAATAAAGCTCTATTTGTGGGGAAAAAAATTATAAACATTTCATGTGGGTACAGTGTAGCATGACCGCGCAATTGTCATTCAAAGAGTGACAACACTAAAAGCTGAAAATTGGCCTTGGCAGGAGGGGGGTTTTGGGTGCCCAGTAAGCAAGTGGTTTAAACTGCTAATGCATTTTTGATCAACAGGACCTTTTCCAAATCTGAATCAGACTCGGTGGATGAAAACACATGACCGGCATATAGTGCAATGTCATTGGCAGCGACTTTGCCGATTTGCGTGCTGGTCATTGAGTCAGAAAATACCGGAGCCAGAGGCAGCCAGGAAAATAGCATTTCTTTAGCAAGGATGATAGGGGACCATTTTGATCAAACGCCAGGTATTGTCACCCTTGTATGACATCGTATTTAGAAAATGAATAAACACATATTGAAAAAAAAAAAAGTAAAACATTCCCAAGAAATTCCGAGGTTTTCCCGAAGCTGTATGATGGGGGAGGGGCA
Source organism: Lithobates clamitans (assembly GCA_037952925.1). Classification (NCBI taxonomy): domain Eukaryota; kingdom Metazoa; phylum Chordata; class Amphibia; order Anura; family Ranidae; genus Lithobates; species Lithobates clamitans. The sequence goes on from JBBGZY010002309.1 coordinate 353,764, forward strand.
GCGCTCACGCCGTGTCACAAGCGCTGTTGGCTCTGCACTTTGTCTTACAGGATTGTGCAATGATCACACAAGTGTTTCTCGGGGTCATGGCTGTTTTTGTGTCTGAATACAGAGGAAGTATCTATTCCACCTAAAAACAGTCAGGAAATTGCGTTTTTCTGTTGAGGCCGAGTGTCAGTTTTTTGTTTTCAATGTACGCGAGTCAAACAGAACATTTAAACGGATTTGGAGGACGGCACCTGCCTGCCGACGCGCTTTGTCCAGCTGGCTCTCCTATTAGCTGAATCCTTCTGTTTGCCGGAATTGTTATTTTCTGAACAGCCATGACAATACAGCCAATCGGGAAATGAACAAGAGCAAGGATAAGCGTTACGGCGCCTGCATTGCAGGTCGTGCGTAGATGTGCGCAGGGGGTGTGCCAGGTGAGCCTGGGCACGCCCTAATCACTATGTGCATTGCAGATTCCCTCTACTGCCCGGTCCCCCCCCCTCTTGTTGGCCCCACAGTGCTGCAGACTTCCCTCCTCTCCTCTCCCCTCGGCTGCTGCAGGGAATGTTTCAGGATGGAGAGCGGGGGGAAGGGGCAAGTAAATATGTAATTTACCAGCCCCTTCCTTTTCTAAATGAACACACTCGCTCACTGTGTCCATTCATAACCGAAGCATAGTAAACATTGTTTACTATACTTCAGTTTGTGAATGAACCGGAAGCCGCTCAGCACAGAGCATTTCTCATTCATTCAGCTGAGGCTGCAGAGAAATGTTTTGTGGGGTTCCCAAGACCAATTTTTGGAGAGAAAGTCATGTGTGTTTGAGCTTTGGGGTGCTCACCCTAATCCAATAGCCTGCGCACACCTTTGGGGTCATGATCCCTATTCGTGCACTGATTGTCAATGTGCAGCCCTTCGGCGTGCGCAGGTTGTGTGCCGGGTGTGCCTGGGCACAACCTAATCCATACCTCCCAACATTTTGAGATGGGAATGAGGGACACCTACTAGCAAATGTATGTAGGCATAGGACACGCCCTCTGCCACACCCCCTTAAAGGAGAATTAACCAAAACAAGAGGTTAATTAAATCCCCAAGAGCTTTTTTTTAATCACTACTATTCCTTTATATTGGCTTTTAAAATTTACAAATGCAGCAATTTAGAATTTGGATGAAATGTTTAGCACTGGGAAACACTTTTTGAAAGATAAAAAGTGCATTTTATATACAACTATATAGATCAGACCAAAATAAGGGACAAATGAGAAGGAAAGAGGAACAGAGGGACATTGCTTCAAATCAGGGACAGTCCCTCGAAATCAGGGACAGTTGGGAGCTATGCCTAATCACCCCACTTCATAATACAGGGGTCAGTGTCGCCCCCCCCCCCTCCATAATATAGGGGGCCCTTATAGAGACCCCCAGTAGATCAGATTCACCCTATATCAGTGCTCCCCTTAGAAGCCCCCCAAAAAAATAAAATTTAAAAAATTGCAGCACAACCTCCTCCTATAATTATATTAATTCATATGTGAAAAAATGATTGTGAATGATGGTGGAAACCTTCAAGGGTAATCCAAGTATTAATACTCTCCAGTCTTATTCAAACACACATACTATATTGTCGGGACATGTGTCCGCTTTGCTCCTTCCCCTCTATCCGGAGGCACCCGCTATGTCAGTCCCGGGCCCGCAGATGGGCAAGCAGAGCCCGGGATACATCTTGTGGGGCACTCCAGGAGAGCATTGTTACCGGGGGGGGGGGCGTGTGGAAGCAATCGGGTGGCAGCGTAGCCGCCGAATGCTTCCATCTTACAGGTAGGAGTCTGCTTTACACACAATCATCTGACACAATGTGCGTAAAAAAACGCCTCGCTGTCAGGCCCCTACGACATACGGACCTGGAAGCAGAAGCTTTAAAGTGTATTTTTTCCTGAAAACATTTTTTCCTGATACAATGCTGCGCAAATATAGTGTGACATAAAAAATTGCAACAACAATTTTATTCTCCAGGGCCACTGCTAAAAAAAAAAAAAAAAAAAGTATGGGGGTTTCAAGTAATTTTCTAGCAAAAAATTGCAGATTTTTACATGTGTCAGAGAAATGTCAGAATTGGCCAGGGCTGGAGGTGGTTAACCACTTGCCTACTGGGTAGTTTTACCCCCTTCCTGCCCAGGCCAATTTTCAGCTCTCAGGGCTGTCACACTTTGAATGACAATTGCGCAGTCATGCAACACTGTACACATAAGAATTTTAATTTTTTTTCACACAAATAGATCTTTCTATCGGTGGTATTTAATAACCACTGGTTTTTTATTTTTTGCCAAACAAATGAAATAAGATGAAAAAAAATAAAAAACAAAAACAAAAAAAAAACAAACAACTTTTTCTTAGTTTCTGTTATCTTGCAAACGAGTAATTTTTCTCCTTCACTGATGTGCGCTGATGGAATTGCACTGGTGGGCACTGATGAGGCGGCACTGATGCGCACTGATAGGTGGCAACGATGGTCACTGATGAAGCTGCACTGATAGGTGGCACTGCTAGGTGGCTCTTATAGGTGACACTTTTAGGCACTGGTGGGCGGCACTGATACCAGTGCTCATTATACTCATCATAGATGACACTGATGATGAGGCACTGATGGGCACTGGTAGGCGGCACTGATAGGTGACACTGATGATGAGACACTGAGGGGAACTGATAGGCTGCGCTGAAGGGCACTGATTGGCAGCATTGATGAGCACTTATAGGCAGCACTGATAGGTGGCACTGATAATGAGGCACTGATGGGCACTGATATACAGCACTGATGGGCACTGATTGGATTGCACTGATAACCTGGACTGTCCGGGTCAAAACCAGACAGGTGGCAACCCTACTCACAGGCTGTGATTGACAGCAGCAGGAGCAAATGGCTCCCCCTGCTGCCTCCATGTCCAGAGAGGAGGGAGAGATCAGAGAGAGCCGCTGCTCTCATGCGCAGCACTGGATTGAGATCGGGCTCAGGTAAGTAAAAGTGGGCTGGGGGGGAGCTCAACGCAGAAGGTTTTTTTACCTACATCATAGAATGTATTAAAGAGAACAACCGTCCACCTTTAGAACCACTTTAATGCTTTAGTGACACCTTAAATTCAGCCTTAATGTTTTCCCTGTGTACAAAGCAAAATTTGCATAGCTGTTTGTCAATGTAAACTGCAAATAAAGTCATTCTTTGCAAATCAGGCAAAATCGAATGTTCTCAGGCTATATTCTCTACAGATCAAATGTGTGAATAGATAGATAGATAGATAGATAGATAGATAGATAGATAGATAGATAGATAGATAGATAGATAGATAGATAGATAGATAGATAGATAGATAGATAGATAGATAGATAGATAGATAGATAGATACATAGACAGACAGACAGACAGACAGATAGACAGATAGACAGATAGACAGATAGATAGATAGATAGATAGATAGATAGATAGATAGATAGATAGATAGATAGATAGATAGATAGATAGATAGATAGATAGATAGATAGATAGATAGATAGATAAATAGATAGATAGATAGATAGATAGATCTGAGGTGGATACCTATTTTCTATGATACTCAGCGCCATCTTGTGGTCATAATGCAGTATTTTCTCCATTCACACATTTGATCTACAAAGAATATAGTCTGTAAACATTATATTTTGCTCCATTCACAAAAAAGAATTTACTTACAGTTTGGCGAATGAACAGCTTGTATATCTTTTTCTCAAATACAGTGGAACCTCGGATTACGAGCATAATCCGTTCCAGGAGAATGCTCGTAATCCAAAGTACTCGCGTATCAAAGCGAGTTCCCCCATTGAAGTCAAAGGAAACTAAAATAATTTTTTCCGCATTAACTTCAATGGCATGCAATACTGCATGCGGCCAGAGGTGGGAGGGCGCCGGAGAGCCTCGGAAATGGCGGTACTGCACCTGCTTTGGCCTGAATCGTGCTCGTTTTGCGAGACAACACTTGCAAACTGAGTTACGATTTTTAAAAATACAGTGCTCGTATTGCGAAACGCTCGTTTACCGCGTTACTCGCAATCCGAGGTTCCACTGTACATTGTTAAAAGACCTAATTTTTATAATATTGGTAATGGTTCATAACAAGATAACATAGAATAGTCATCACGATTTGGGTCCTCTTTATTCGTTTTAATGCATAAGCCCTGAGGAAGGGAGAGATCCCCTGAAATGTGTTGGCTGTTCTGTGTTGCCTTGTTATAACCCATTAGCAATATTAAAATAGTTCTAAGAGCCTTTGCGGGGCATTTTCTTTTGATTTTGTACTTGTGGTTAATCCATTTTCATTGACAAAAGCCACTGCACCTATCGTTATCAGATTGTCTTGCTGATAATTCCTGTGTGCTCCAGATTAACTCTTTCCCTGCTCATGATACCGATCTCAACAATTAGTGGTCACTCCCCAGTACATTGCTGAAAGCTGGAGGACTTTCTTATCAGCCCATAGTGAATAATTATTTCCCCTGTGTGGTGGCGCTAGTTCCTGCTCACTCATTGGCTAGCAGAGTCTGGTGACTCCTGTAGCTGCTTAGCCACATTTCAGCCAAAGTCTACTTGAAGTGAGTGCTGGGCTCAGACCCAAGGCTCTGAGAAAAGGGGAAGGAGCTGAAACTAGACGTGGAAGTCAGTTCCTGTGTGGCGCCCGTGGTGAAGCTGTTGGTCTAGGCACTCGCCCCCTCTCAGACTGTGCCGAGACCCTGAGGGTTTTGCTTTTTTGCTGTGTGTGTAAGTCAACCACAATGCAGATTGCAACACCGAAGCATGACAGATGTCAGAGAATCACAGCTTCTCAGGATTCTCGGTTAGAAAAGGACCGGGCCTCAGCCAATGGGAGAAACAGTAGGGGGAAAGCCTCAGCCAGGGGGAGACAGTAGGGGAGAAGCCTTATGTGAGGGCAGAAAGTAGGGGAGAAGACTCAGCTGAGAGGAGACAGTAGGGGAAAAGCCTCAGCCGAGAAGAGACAGTAGAGGTAAAACTGCAGCCAATGGGAGACAGTAGGGGAGAAGCCTCAGCCAAGGGGAGACAGTAGAGGAGAAGCTTTAGCCAAGGGCAGACAGTAGGGAAGAAGCCTCAGCCGAGAAGAGACAGTAGGGGTGAAGCCTCAGTCTAGGGGAGACAGTAAGGGGTGAAGCCACAGCTAATGGCAGTCAGTAGTGGCGAAGCCACAGCTGAGGGCAGACAGTAGAGGTGAAGCCTCAGCCGAGAGGTAACAGTAAGGAAGAAGCCTAAGGTGAAGGGAGACAGTAGAGAAGAAGCCTCAGGGGAGCGGAGACGATAGGTAAGAAGTCTCTGCCAAGGGAAGACAGTAGGGAAGAAGCCTCAGCCGAGGGAAGACAGTAGGGGAAAGCCTGAGCCAAGGGCAGACATTATGGGCGAAGCCTCAGCTGTGGGGGGACAGTGGGGAGAAGCTTCAGGTGAGGGGTTTATGTAAGCACAGACTTTTTTTTGCTATTTCCTAGGCCAATTACCCTCTTGGGGGTAAAAGGCCTTGCTCTATGATATACCCCCTGTAACTAGTCTTCACTGTGTGATAACCCCCCTGTAACCAGGCCTTGTTGAGCAATTTCCCCCCTCTAACCAGTCTTCACTGTGTGATATCCCCCCCATTAACCAGATCTCGCTGTGTCATATCTCCCCTGCAACCAGGCCTCTCTGTGTTATATCCTCCCCTTTAACCATGCTTTGTTGTGCACTATCCCCTCTATAACCAGTCCTTTCTGTGTAATATCCCCCCTGTAACCAGAACTCATCCCCCTGTAACTAGGCCTTTGTGTGATATCCCCCTGTAACCAGAACCCTCTGTGTGATATCCCCCCCGTAACCAGATCTCTCTGTGTGATAGCTCCCCTGCAACCAGGCCTCTTTGTATGATATCCCCCCTGTAAATAGGTCTTGCTGTGTGATACCCCCTGTAATCAAGCCATGCTGTGTGATATCTCCCCTGCAACCAGGCCTCTCTGTGTTATATCCCCCCCCCCCCCAACCATGCCTTGTTGTGCACTATCCCCTCTATAACCAGTCCTTTTTGTGTGATATCCCCCTGTAATCAGAACTTGCTGTGCAATATCTCACTGGCAACTAGGCCCAGTGTTGCCAACCTAACAGATTATTGAAATTCACTGACATGACACACAAAATTTACTAGCACAAGTTTTTGCTGGTATTTGCAAAAGTTACAAAATTACAGTTTTAAGTCCAAATTTCACTATTTAGGCTACAAACAAGTACAATATGTAATTAGCAATGTGATTTAAGTTATCAGATAATAAGGCAAAAAACATATTTCTTATTTTATTTTCGATATAGTAAGTAAGTAGCTCAGGGACGGGACTCAGGAGGGCAAGAAATTAGAATGGGGAGGCGCACACACATGAAATTGCCTCTCACGGTGATACTGACAGCAGTGTGCAGCAGTACAGATTACCGACACGACACGTCCCTTCCTGAGTCACAGTGACAGTCTCTCTCCAAGCCAGGTGGTCCCTCCAGTCCAAACAGCACTGATGGTCCTGGTCCCAGCCTGCCTTGCTCCATATCTCCCAACTGTCCCTGATTTCGAGGGACTGTCCCTGATTTGGAGCAATATCCCTCTGTCCCTCTTTCCTCCTCATTTGTCCCTCATTTTGGTCTGATCTATATAGTTGTATATAAAATGCACTTTTTATCAAAAACAGTTTCCCAGAGCTCAACCTTTCGTCTGATTTCTAAATTGCTGCATTTGCAAATTCCAAAAGCCAATATAAAGGACTAGTAGTGGTAAAAAAGCACTTGTGGGTTTAACCATTCTTGTTTTTTTGTACAATTCTCGTTTAAGAGGGCATGGCAAGGGGTGTGTCCTATGCCTGCATACTTTTGCTGATAGGTGTCCCTCATTCCCATCTCAAAAAGTAGGGAGGTATGCTCGCTCCCATCCCGCAGACCCACACACAAGGCTCTGGCCGCTCTGCTTGGCTCCCTTGCACCATGACATCATAGCACATGCTCAGGCACCGCCTCCACCAGAGCTGCCCAAGCACACTGTAGCAGGCACTCATATGGTCTCGGCTGGCTCCGGGCCGAGCGTTACAGCCATATTTTTTACTGGAAACCTTTTCTTTTTTACTGGCATGAGAAAATTGCCTGTTTTTTACTGGCTGCCAGTAAAAATACTGACGGTTGGCAACACTGACCAGGCCTTGCTGTGTGATGACCCCCCTGTAACTAGGTCTTGCTGTGTGATACCCCCTGTAATCAAGCCTTGCCTTGTGATATTCCCCCTGTAACCAGAACTCGCTGTGTGATATACCCCTGTAACCAGGCTCTGTTCTGCAATTCAAGTGTTACTTATTTAGTTTTTTTATCACCCATGACTATGGCCTGATGTCCGAAACACGTAGGCTGTTTTATAGCATTGTACATGTTTACTTAATAAAGAAATACTATTTTGGAGTGCTGACCATCCCTGTCCTTAATAAATAAACACCCTAAAACAAAATAAATAAATAAATACAATATTATTATTATTATTATTATTAATAATAATATTTTTAGGGTTTTGGTGTTTATTATTATTTTATTATTATTATAATAATAATATTTTATTATTATTATAATATTTATTTATTTTTTATTTATTTCAGGTACTTATATAGCGCCGTCAATTTACGCAGCGCTTTACATATACATTGTACATTCACATCAGTCCCTACCCTCAAGGAGCTTACAATCTAAGGTCCCTAACTCACATTCATACATACTAGGGACAATTTAGACAGGATCCAATTAACCTACCAGCATGTCTTTGGAGTGTGGGAGGAAACCGAAGTACCCGGAGGAAACCCACGCAGGCACAGGGAGAACATGCAAACTCCAGGCAGGAAGTGTCATGGTTGGGATTTGAACCAGCGACCCTTCTTACTGCTAGGCGAAAGTGCTACCCACTACACCACTGTGTCGCCCAATTATTAATAATAATATTAATAACTTAATATTTTTTAAGGTTAGGGGTTTATTATTATTTATTTACGGTACATATTATTGCATATTATTAATTCATTTTATTTATTTATGATGATTTTTAGTTATTTATTTGTGTATTTATTTTAAATTCATTTATTCATATATGATTAATATTTAAAAAAAAAATCATTTGAGCAGAAAATTGCTGAAAAACGCGTGACAAAACGCGCGTATGCACACCAAAATGCGTGAATGGCGCATTTCCGTTCATTTCTTTGGGAATAAAAACGTGCCAAAAACGCTCAAATCTGCCCCGATTTGAGCTACAGGAAAAGCTCCAGAACTTTTTTGATCTTCAGGCGGCTTGGAGTGGATATGTGAACCCCATTCACCGTGTGAATGGGGTCTCACTGTGCCAGATTCACTTTGGAGTTTTTTTCTCTTTTTTCTCATACACTGTAAACTGCAATAAATGTAAAATTTTCAAACTTGCAATATTTCCACTTTAAAATCCTAGAAGACCATTTCCAGCTGTGCTGCACTGATACAATCTTTTCCTGTTTCAGCATTTCATAAACCCCTGTGGGCGTGTTTCTTCACACCACTGAGTCACACCGCTTTTCTGTTGCAACCGACAATATAGAAATAATGTGATTTTTTTTTTCTGTTGTTCTCGTGGGTAACACACTTGCAACAGATGTGATCATGTATGATGGATGCCCTGTGAGAGAAAATTCCCTGTGCATGCTACCTTATCGTTTGTAAAGTACCCAAATTCTGGCTACAATAATATCGCAGAAAGTCCCTTATTCCAAGATACATTGTGTACAATACATCACGAGTCTTAGAAGATTGGGAGACTTTGTAAGGCCCCCGTTCACATTAGGTGATTTAAAATAGCGGCATTTGGGTGACATTATTCTTAACGGCACCCCAAACGTGGTGCGATTCTGACGGGATTGTCACACAACAGAATTGCACCACAACTGCAGCAAAACGCGCAGCTAAAAAGATTGTTGCCTAGAAAGGCACAGGAGCTTCTTTTGAGTGAAAAATAGCTTACAGGGCAGCCCATCGTCTTTGGGAAATTGACGTATGAGTGCTGCCAGCATTGCTGCAGAGGTTGAAAGGGTGGGGGGTCAGCCTGTCAGTGCTCAGACCATACGCCGCACACTGCATCAAATTGGTCTGCATGGCTGTCATCCCAGAAGGAAGCCTCTACTAAAGGTGATGCACAAGAAAGCCCACAAACAATTTGCTGAAGACAAGCAGACTAAGGACATGGATTACTGGAACCATGTCCTGGGGTCTGATGAGACTAAGATAAACTTATTTGGTTCAGATGGTGTCAAGCGTGTGTGGCGGCAACCAGGTGAGGAGTACAAAGACAAGTGTGTCTTACCTACAGTCAAGCATGGTGGTGGGAGTGTCATGGTCTGGAGCTGCATGAGTGCTGCCGGCACTGGGGAACTACAGTTCATTGAGGGAACCATGAATGCCAACATGTACTGTGACATACTGAAGCAGAGCATGATCCCCTCCCTTCGGAGACTGGGCCGCAGGGCAGTATTCCAATATGATAACGACCCCAAACACACCTCCAAGACAACCTCTGCCTTGCTAAAGAAGCTGAGGATAAAGGTGATGGACTGGCCAAGCATGTCTCCAGACCTAAACCTTATTGATCATCTGTGGGACATCCTCAAATGGAAGGTGGAGGAGCGCAAGGTCTCTAACATCCACCAGCTCCGTGATGTCGTCATGGAGGAGTGGAAGAGGACTCCAGTGGCAACCTGTGAAGCTCTGGTGACCTCCATGCCCAAGAGGGTTAAGGCAGTGCTGGAAAATAATGGTGGCCACACAAAATATTGACACTTTGGGCCCAATTTGGACATTTTCACTTAGGGGTGTACTCACTTTTGTTGCCAGCGGTTTATACATTAATGGCTGTGTGTTGAGTTATTTTGAGGTGACAGCAAATGTACACTGTTATACAAGCTGTACACTCACTACTTTACATTGTAGCAAAGTGTCATTTCTTCAGTGTTGTCACATGAAAAGATAGAAGAAAATATTTTAAAAAATGTGAGGGGTGTACTCACTTTTGTGAGATACTGTATACCAGAATTTGTATTTTTTTTTTTCATATACTAGTAATGGCGGCGATCAGCGGCTTATAGCGGGACTGTGATATTGTGGCGGGCAGTCTGATAGTAACTGACACTTTGTGGGAACCAGTGACACTAATCGCGTGACAGAATCGCGCAGCAATTGTGGCAAAACACACAGTTAGAAATTTGCGCTAAACTTGTCGCCCAAAAAAGGCGCAGGAGCTTCTTTTGGGTGAAAAGTGCACATAGGGCAGCCCACTGAAGTGAATGTGCTGCCCTATGTGTGACATCTTTTTCTGCGTGCAAAATGCACTTTAAAAATCAAATTTTCAATCTCATCCCAAATCGCCTGATTGGGGCCCTAACCAGCTTTGTCAGACCCTTGATAGGGGAATCCTTAAAAAAGCTCTCAGGTCTCGGGTAACTCCTGCTAATAGTTACTACAATGCAATAATAATGATCTACAATTCACAGGACATTAGCCAAAGGAGTTAGCCCCTGATCACAATGGTGCGACTTGTCATGCGATTTTACAGGTCCAAATTGCATGGCAAGTCGCACCTTATTGTCGGCAATGGAACTGTTCAAATAAGTGCGGCTCCGACTTTGCGGTTCAGCAGCGATTTGAAAAAAAAAGGTTCCTGCACTATTTTTTGCGATTTCAGGTGCGACTTGCATAGACATCTGTGCATGAAGCCGCATACATGTCAGGTCAAGTCAAGAACATGTCAAGTCGCACCTGAAGCCGCACTGACCTGTGGCTTTGAAATAGTGCGACTTCACTTTCAAAGTCAGATTCAGCGTGAAGGGGGGCTAAAGGAGCTTCCACACTGATGGGGTGTGGTTTTCCCGCACCGCAGGTGCAGCGCAGTGTACCCATGGGTTACCTGAGCTTTGCCATAGACTTTTATTGCATTGGGTGGTTTAAGTGCATTTTCTGAAAGCGCACCAAAATTCCGGCATGCAGGACTTATGGTGCACTTTCAGAAATGCACCAAAACTGCCCAATGTCATTGAAGTCTATGGCAAAGCGCAGGTAACCGAAACCCGCAGCTGCACTGTGCCACACTTGTGGTGTGGGAAATCCGCACGGCATCAATGTGAAAGCACCCTAAGCTGAGCAAATTTGACCCCCAGAGCTGCTCTAATTGACAAAATTATTTTCAGTAATTATAATTAAATGACATTATTATTGTTTCTAACCACTTGCTGGGTCAACAGCTCTCATGATTGGCTGGCAACCATTCAAGAAATTTGCAAAAGGGAAATGCCCCAGGGATTGTAAAGGCATGGGAAGTGAAACCAGATCATACACAAAAGTATAAAAGAGTACAGAATGTATTGGAAATGGCCATAAAGCATAGATTTAATATACAAAAGATAGAAATACCTATAAAAAAAGTAGTACATGCAGGGGTGGACTGACAACTCATGGGGCCCCCGGGCAATAGGAGATTATGGGGCCCCAGGGCAATAGGAGATTATGGGGCCCCCAGGCAATAGATTATGGGGCCACACAGTATACACACACACACAAAAATACAGTATGCACACACAGACACACAATATACACACACAGTATACACACACACACACATACAGTATACACACACAGACACACAATATACACACACAGTATACACACACAGAATACACATACACACACTGAAAAGGTACTGGAGAGGCGGGGCAGCTATAATCTTGGGATTTTTAAAAAAACACAGATTTTTACATACTGTCCCTGGTTTTATTGAGGCTGGCAAACTTGATGGGGCCCCTTAGTGGCATGGGGCCCTCGGGCAGTGCCCGAGTGCCCAAATGGTCAGTCTGCCCCTGAGTACATGACACAAAAGATGAACAGAGAAAAGTGAACTAACATACACATGAGGTCTAGACATGTGGTCTTTTTTTTTCGCCGTTTCATAAGCATGGCACAACATCAACAATTGCATGGAGTACTAAGTACTTTAGTACTCCATGCAATTGTTGATGATGTGCCAAGCTTATGAAACGGCGAAAAAACGGCCACTGTAACTATATATATTATTACATTTACTATGAATTTTGTATTAATATGTTTTTTCTTTTGTTAATAGAACAAAACAGCATACCCCAGTTCAGCCCCTGAAGAAGAAAATTAATACTATACCATCTTTCCGAAACGTGTTGGGTACACTGCCAACACATTTTGGTCGACCACAGGTCTAGACCTCAAGTGTATGTTAGTTAACTTTTCGCTGTTCATCTTTTGTGTCATGTACTACTGTTTTTATAGGTATTTCTAGCTTTTGTATATCAAGTCTATGCTTATGTGCATTTCCAATAAATTTTGTACTCTTTTATACTTTTGTGTATGTAGCGCCCACCACCTTTAGGTGGGTGCTAGTTAGTCAGTTAGGATTAGTGCTAGGTAAAATTGCCAGTGTTTTACCCTGTTGGTGTAAGCTGGTTGGTTAATGTGGTTGGGAGATTCGTTAGAATAGAGGAAGGTGAGGCCACCTACACTCTGCCCTGTAAGATTTCCATCACTTTCTCTGAAATGTTTTGGAAAGTGGGTGGACTGAAGGAGAAGAGTGGCAGGTAGTTTTTGGAGACCCCTCTGAACCAATCGTTGTCTTGCTTGGGCAGAGGTGGGACTGTTATAAAAACTAAGGTCACATGTTTCCCAGGTTGGTTGGAGATGGGAATTTGATCCAGAGAGCAGCAAGAATGGGACCCTCAGGGGTCCAGGCTTGAAGGCCTGGGGGTGTTATGCTCTCAGTGCTGGATAGCACAAGATCTTGAATCTGAAGGCCTGAGGGTTCAGAGACCTCAGCGCTGGATGGTCCATTCACCAAAGTCACTTAAAGAATCTCCAGGAGTCATGGATCAGACGTCACCGGCTGGGATGGTTCTGGACATGCGGAGCAGGAAGCGGCTGCTAAGAGGATGCAGTAGATCGGGGTGCGCCCGGACTTTTCCTGAACTGACCAGGGAGGATTGCAGGGGTCAAGATAGGCAGGGGAGGCCTGGTACTTCTAACGTCCGAATTCCAAGGTGTTTTTCAGAGAGGCACCTGTCGGTTCATTAAGGGAAAAGGATAGAATTACTTTTAAAGGAACCAAAGATTTAAGGGGAAAGCTCATACTTCCTGAAGATACATACTGTACATATTGCACATTCTTTTCTATCATGCTTAAAGGAAGAGAATAAAGTTAAATGTTTCATTGTTCTGGACTGTCTGCTGATGTTATTCGTGCGGGGGAGGAGAACGGAGCTACACTAACAGAAAGGAATGAACTACCAGCAGCTCCCAAGGGAGTAGTGCGCTACATGTATATCAAGTCTATGCTTATGTGCATTTCCAATAAATTTTGTACTCTTTTATACTTTTGTGTATGATCTGGTTGCACTTTCCATGTCCTTACCAGATCATACACAAAAGTATAAAAGAGGGGTTCCACTCAAATTTTGAACATTATCTCTATGCATTCTCTTCCTTGCCTAGATGCTGACATGCTGTGTAAAAAAATTTAAATCGCCGTAATTACCGTATATACTCGAGTATAAGTCGAATTTTTCAGCACATTTTTTTGTGCTGAAAGTGCCCCCCTCGACTTATACTTGAGTCAAGCACTTTTCTGCAGCAAAAAATTTCATTTTCCGAACCGATTTTGGGGCCCCGTATCTCAGGGCCAAGTTCCTAGCACTAAGTGGCCCCGAGATACGGGGCCCCAAAATCAGTTCGGAAAATGTCATTCTGCTGCAGAAAAGTGCTTGACATTTTCTGAACCGATTTTGGGGCCCCATATCTCAGGGCCACTTGGTGCTAGGAACCCTAAATTTGGTGAGCAAACCCAGTGGACCTGGTACCATAACATATCCAAAGCTTGGGTTCCTAGCACCAAGTGGCCCTGAGATACGGGCCCCAAAACTGGTTCGGAAAATGTCATTCTCTGCTGCAGAAAAGTGCTTGACATTTTCTGAACTGATTTTTGGGGCCCTGTATCTCGTGGCCACTTGGTGCTAGAAATCCCAGCTTTGGAAATTTTATGGTGCTAGTTCCACTGGGTTTGCATACCAAATTTGGGGTTCTTAGCACTAAGTGGCCCCGAGATACGGGGCCCCAAATTCGGTCAACTGTGTCTATCTGCAGCAATGTCATTTCGGGACCCTTTGGGTTCAGAGACCCCAAATTTTGGCTACAGCTAGGGGGCATCTAGGAACCCTTAACTACCGAGTTTGAAGTTCAAGGGACCTATGGCTGCAAATGGGCACAGTGAGGCATGCAAATGGGCACAGTGATGCTGCAAATGGGCTTTGTTGACCCTCTTTTCCACTTACAGTAGCTGTGCATTTCTCACCCTCGTCTTATACTCGGGTCAATACGTTTTTCCCATTTTTTTAAATTAGGGCCTCGACTTATACTCGGAACGACTTATACTCGAGTATATACGGTACCTTTTTTTTTCTAATCTTCTTAGCACTTCCTGGTTTTCCTCCCATGGGAGTAGGCCTGTTTCTAGCCTCTCCTAGACCACCCACAGTCCCCTGGGAGCTAGTCTCAGGCTTCCCAGCATGCATTGTGCAACAGCGTCATCACAACATCTCAGTGAATGCTGGGAGCACAGCATTCACTGCATCCAGGAAATACATGCTTGTGGGCTTCAAATGCCCACAATGAAGATGGAAACCGCCTTCAGTGAATTTTATAAGTTATTCTTTACAACAAAATCGGACACAGGCGGACTTATTACACAGAACATGTGAGTAGATAATCATGAGAAGAAAAGTTTGTGAATGAACTCCAAAAAAAAAAAAAAGATAGATAGGTGGACCCCCCGCTTTAAATTCAATGTAAAAATGCATATAAAAGCAAAGGAGAAGGCCTTCAAAAAATACAAGGTTGAGGGATCAGCATTCAGACTTTATAAAGAATGCAACAAAAAATGTAAGGGTGCAATTAGGATGGCTAAGATAGAACACAAAAGACACATAGCGAAGGAGAGCAAAAAAAATCCCAAGAAATTTTTTAAGTATATAAACAGTAAAAAAGGGAGGACAGACCATATTGGCCCCATAAAGAATGAGGAAGGACATCTGGTTACAAAGGATGGGGAGATGGAGAAGGTATTGAATTTATTCTTCTCCTCAGTCTTCACGAGTGAATCGGGGGGCTTCAGTAACCAAAACTGCAGTGTTCATCCTCATGACACATCACAGGAAGCACCTCCATGGTTAACAGAGGACGGAATTAAAATTAGACTTGGGAAACTTAACATTAATAAATCACTGGGACCGGATGGCTTGCACCTGAGGGTACTTAGGGAACTCAGTCAAGTAATTGCCAGACCATTGTTCCCAATTTTTACTGACAGTCTACTGACTGAAATGGTACCAGGTGATTGGAGAAAAGCCAATGTAGCACCAATATTTAAAAAGGGCCCAAAATACATCCCTGGGAATTACAGACCAGTTAGCCTAACATCAATCATATGCAAGCTCTTGGAGGGGATGATAAGGGACTATATACAAGATTTTAGTAATGAGAACGATATCATTAGCAGTAATCAGCATGGATTCATGAAGAATCGTTCTTGCCAAACCAATCTATTAACCTTCTAGGAGGAGGTGAGTTGCCATCTAGATAAAGGAAGGACCGTAGACGTGGTGTATCTGGATTTTGCAAAAGCATTTGACACAGTTCCCCATAAACGTTTACTGTACAAAATAAGGTGCGTTGGCATGGACCATAGGGTGAGTACATGGATTGAAAACTGGCTACAAGGACAAGTTCAGAGGGTGGTGATAAATGGGGAGTACTCAGAATGGTCAGGGGTGGGTAGTGGGGTTCCCCAGGTTTCTGTGCTGGGACCAATCCTATTTAATTTGTTCATAAACGACCTAGAGGATGGGATAAACAGTTCAATCTCTGTATTTGCAAACGATACTAAGCTAAGCAGGGCAATAACTTCTCCGCAGGATGTGGAAACCTTGCAAAAAGATCTGAACAAATTAATGGGGTGGGCAACTACATGGCTAATATGTTTTAATGTAGAAAAATGTAAAATAATGCATTTGGGTGGCAAAAATATGCATTCAATCTATACACTGGGGGGAGAACCTCTGGGGGAATCTAGGATGGAAAAGGACCTGGGGGTCCTAGTAGGTGATAGGCTCAGCAATGGCATGCAATGCCAAGCTGCTGTTAACAAAACAAACAGAATATTGGCATTAAAAAGGGGATCAACTCCAGAGATAAAACGATAATTCTCCCGCTCTACAAGACTCTGGTCCGGCCGCACCTAGAGTATGCTGTCCAGTTCTGGGCACCAGTCCTCAGGAAGGATGTACTGGAAATGGAGCGAGTACAAAGAAGGGCAACAAAGCTAATAAAGGGTCTGGAGGATATTAGTTATGAGGAAAGGTTGCGAGCACTGAACTTATTCTTTCCGGAGAAGAGACGCTTGAGAGGGGATATGATTTCAATATACAAATACCGTACTGGTGACCCCACAATAGGAATAAAACTTTTCACGGAAGGGAGTTTAACAAAACACGTGGCCACTCATTTAAATTAGAAGAAAAGAGGTTTAACCTTAAACTACGTAGAGGGTTCTTTACTGTAAGAGCGGCAAGGATGTGGAATTCCCTTCCACAGGCGGTGGTCTCAGCGGAAGCATCGAAAGTTTCACCTTAACGACCGCAACATACAGGGATATACAATGTAATACTGACATATAATCACACACATAGGTTGGACTTGATGGACTTGTGTCTTTTTTCAACCTCACCTACTATGTAACTATGTAACTTGCCTACCGGGCACTTTCACCCCCTTCCTGCCCAGGCCAATTTTCAGCTTTCAACACTCTTACACTTTGAATGACAATTGCGCGGTCATGCAACTCTACATCTATATGAAATTTATATGATTGTCTTTCACACAAATAGAGCTTTCTTTTAGTGGTATTTTACCAGTTAAAGACTGCCTACCGCAGATATACTGCGGCAGGGCGGCTCCATTAAGTGAAATGACGTAAATGACGTACCTGTACATCATTTTGTGCAATAAACACTGGGGGGGGGGGGGGGGGGGCACGCGTGCGCCAATTGGACAGAGGGGGAGCCAATCAGCGGGTCCCGATGTCCGCCGGTCACCTGTGATCGCTCCCCAGAGAGGCAAAGCAGCGATCTGCCTATGTAAACAAGGCAGATCGCCGTTCTGACAGGGATGAAGATAGAGATCTTGTGTTCCTGCTCTTCATCCAGTCAGACCATCCCCCACACAGTTCGTAAGCACCTCCTAGGAACAAATTCGATTTTTTACATTTTTTTATAGGATATATTTGATAGCCGAAAGTAAAAAATATTGTTTTGTTTTTTTTTCAAAATTGTTGCTATTTTTTTGTTTATAGCGCAAAAAATAAAAACCGCAGAGGTGATTGATCAAATACCACCAAAAAAAGCTCTATTTGTGGTAAAAAAGGGACATCAATTTTATTTGGGTACAGCGTCGCGCGACCGCGTAATTGTCATTGAAAATATCGCGGTGCCGTAGCGCAAAAAATGGCCTGGTCGTTAAGGGGGTAAAACCTTCTGGGGCTGAAGTGGTTAATCACCACTGGAGTTTTTTATTTTTTGCTAATTAAATTAAAAAATTAAACAATTGGGGGAAAAAAATGTTTTTCATAGTCTGTTATAAAATTTTGCGAACAGGTAATTTTTCTCCTTCACTGATGTGCGCTGATGAGGCTCCACTGATGGGCACTGATGAGGGGGCACTAATAGGTGGCACTGATGGGCACGGATAGGCGGCAATGAAGGGCACTGATAGGGGGCATTGAAGGGCACTGATAGGGGGCATTGAAGGGCACTGATAGGGGGCATTGAAGGGCACTGGACAAACTAAAAAAGGACAATAGATGAACTTAACCACAATTCACCTACTCATATGAGTACAATTATGGTTGATTCTTCTTGTATTTCTTATAACTCTACCATAATTGTACTATATATGAGTAGGTGAATAGGGGTTAAGTTCATCCATTGTCCTTTTTTTATTTTGTATGTCTAGTATGTCGGTTTGTGGAGGACTCCCCCTACTGGTAATAGCTAATAGTGCATAAATCTTGAATGACTCAATAAAGTGTGTTTTCATACTGGGAACTGGTAGGCGACACTGATAGGTGACACTGATGAGGAGGCACTAAGGGAGCTCTGATTGGCAGCACTGGTGGGCACTGATTGGCAGCACTGGCGGGCACTGATTGGCAGCACTGGCGGGCACTCATAGGCAGCACTGGTGGGCACTCATAGGCAGCACTGGCGGGCACTCATAGGCAGCACTGGCGGGCACTCATAGGCAGCATCGGCGGGCACTCATAGGCAGCATTGGCGGGCACTCATAGGCAGCACTGGCGGGCACTCATAGGCAGCACTGGCGGGCACTCATAGGCAGCACTGGCGAGCACTCATAGGCAGCACTGGTGGGCACTCATAGGCAGCACTGGCGGGCACTGATTGGCAGCACTGGCGGGCACTGATTGGCAGCACTGGTGGGCACTCATAGGCAGCACTGGTGGGCACTCATAGGCAGCACTGGCGGGCACTCATAGGCAGCACTGGCGGGCACTCATAGGCAGCACTGGTGAGCACTCATAGGCAGCACTGGTGGGCACTGTTGGGACTACACTGATAATCAGTGCCCTGATTATCAGTGTAGATGTCCCTTTCACACAAGACAGTTAGCGGCTCTCCTCTCTTCATGCTGTCAGCACAAGGAAAGGAATGCTGATAATAGGCTTGTAATTACATTGTGATCATCTGTGATTGGACACAGCCGATTGTGTAGTAAAGGGCCGCTGTGATCCTAAGGACACAGCAATCACAGAGTGCACACTGCAGCGGGCTTGCGGCGGGCGTGATCACAGGAGTACATCATATGACGCCCTCCCAGAACTGGACGACCACGCTGTAGCCGTCATTTGGCTATAGCACGGCCGGGAAGTGGTTAATTAACTTTTAGACTTGGAAAGGCTGTAAAGCACTTTTCCATTGATTGTGGGAGTGTCCTATTGGAACATAGTGGATATGATATAATCTTCATTGCAGTGCATACTAGTACACTATGACCTAAGCCTACACCGGGACCATTTTTTAAAATAAAGGAATAGACTTTACTACCACTTTAAAATTCACACATTATATGAATCAGTGGAGCACATCCGTTTTATTAGATCACAATATTATTTGTAGTGAAGTCACACTATTCATCTATGGGTCTGTGGCTACCAGGAACATCATCAGTGTTCCACATCATAAGAAACTGCACTATTGTCTTCAATCAGACAGACCCTGTCTAGCAGACCTGCAGTAGAATGAAGAGGATCAGCAAGGAAATTTGTTTTGTAGCACTTCAGAGCAGTAAGCAGAGACTGCACATGTAATGAGCAAATACATTAAAGTGGTTGTAAACCTCAGACATAAAAGAAGAACAAAGCATATCTCTCTATAGTGAGTACTCTCAATCCAGAGCACTAAGTGTCACTTCTGTCTGCTGCTCCATTCTTCTGCTATCAGCATGAGTGACTTCTGACAAGTTTTCCTGACACCAAAAGAAAAATGGTGACGGGGAGGGACCTCCAGCTGGTTGACAGCCTCAGCTCTGTGAGCTGTGTGAAGGGGGGTGTGTCCCTTCCCTCCAATCAGCTCTCAGAGCTCTCCTCACTGCAGAGTGTAACTTCAGCTCTCCACCTCCTTTTATTTTCTGACAGCTCAGACAAGCTTTATAAATTCCAGATGTAGAGAAGACAAAGATGTGAACACCCTCTAGTTCTCTTGGAACAGACTCATTACAGAGCTGCTGTAAAATAGGAAACAACCTACAGTAACTGCTTTGATTAGATTTGGTCTGCCATTCCAGGTCAACAAGAAAGAAATAATGTATAAAGAAGACCAAGGATACTTTTGTACATTTTCTTCAGGGATCATTAAAATGAAAGATGCCATTTAAAAAAAAAAAACGGATTATTGGCAGAGTGAGCGTAAAAAAAAAATAAAGATTCATTCAATTACTAAAAGTTTCACAATGCAGTCATATGACCTGGATTTAGAGTCAACTGAAATCTGTTTCTCTGAAATCAAGTGATAAAGGTTATTTGTGGGTTTTAATCATTTGCAACATCTTTAATATTTTAACTTCCTTAAAAAAATAAAATCTGTAAATCAAGTGACATCTATGGAATCCACAAAGAGAATGTAATAACTATAAACTATTCTATATAATGTGAGTCAACTCTGCAAGATGTGTCAGCATGGATCTGTCATGGAGGAGATGGGATGGCGCAATGCTCTGCAGATCTCTAGAGAGGTCAATGATGGAGTATTCTGCAGAAAATATCAATATGTATTTGTAGGACAGAGATGGGAATGCTCTGCAGATCTTTAGAGAAATGAAATAATCTGCAGAATATATCAATATAGATCTATCAGGGGGAGATGGGATGGAGCAATGTTCTGCAGATCTCTAGAGGAGTCAGTAATGGAGTAATCTGCAGAATATGTCAGTATGGATCTGTCAGGGGGGAGATGGGATGGAGCAATGTTCTGCGTATCTCTAGAGAGGTCGGTGATGGAATAATCTGCAGAATATATCAATATGTATCTGCAGGAGGGAGATGGAATGGAGCAATGCTCTGCAGATCTCTAGAGGGGTTAGTGATGGAATCATCTGCAGAATATATCAATATGTATCTATCAGGAGGCAGATGGAATGGAGCAATGTTCTGCAGATCTCTAGAGAGGTCTGGGATGGAATAATCTGCAGAATACATCGATATATATCTTCAGGAGGGAGGTGGGATGGAGCAATGCTCTGCAGGAGGCCAGTAATGGAATTATCTGCAGAATATATCAATATGTATCTGCAGGAGGGAGATGGGATGGAGCTATGTTCTGCAAATCTCTAGAGAGGTCAATAATGGAATAATCTGCAGAACATATCAATATGGATCTGTCAGGGATGGAGCAATGCTCTGCAGATCTCTAGAGAGGCCAGTGATGAAATAATCTGCAGAATATATAAATATCTGTCAGCGGGGAGATGGGATGGAGCAATGTTCTGCCTCTAGAGAGTTTGGTGATGGAATAATCTGCAGAATATATCAATATGTATCAGTCAATGGGAAATGCATGGAAGGGTGGAGGTGATTCTAGGTAAGTGCCTTTCTGAAAACTTTGGCACATGATTTTTATCACTGTTATAATAACATGTTGAGTTCTTGCGCCCCCATGTGGTTATAATTATAATTGCTTGTTTCTAGCAGAGTTTTTCCTTTTCCTGATCCTTACAGTGGAGATTTCAGTAATTTTGGCACCTGGAAGTGCTGTCAGAATAAGGAAGACCAGGCCTGATATTTTGGGCTGCAACCTGTCCGACAAGTGCAATCCCCGAAGCGAAGGGAAGCGCTGCGATAACACTAAGCAGGCCTCGCCTGTTCTGGACAGTTTTGTTCTTGTTCTGAAAAAAAAAAAGAGAAAAAGTCACCTACAAAAATACCGCCTGAATCCTGCATGATAAATCCCAAAACCGTGAGAACGTCGCTCCGAGTGCTGCCTAATAACTCAAATCTCTGGCCTGCAAGGAATCAAGATTACTGGCGGGATCCTGACGTGTTACACAGAACATGTTTTATAAGTAATAACTATGATCAAAAGAAAAAATCCTGATAATGTATATAGAAGTACTGGGGACACGTCTCTGACTGTCTCAGTGTTCTCTGTACTGCGCTATGGAAAATGTCAGAGCTATATCAATGTATAATAATAGTGTGTGACTGTGGAGGGACATTATAGTGTAAGCTCCTCTGGTACAGAGACTGATGTGACTGGCTCTGTGTTCTTTGTACAGCACTGTGGTATATGTCAGAGCTATAAAATGTATTATAATAATAATAACATTAATGGTGGGTTACTGTGGGGGGACATACGAGTGTAAGCTCTTCTGGTTCAGAGACTGATGTGACTGGCTGAATATTCTCTATACAGCACTGCAGTATATGCCAGAGCTATATAAATTAATAATAATAATAGTGTGTGACTGTGTATGTGTGGGGAATGGAGTGTACATTTTCGTTTATTAAAAAATCAAACAAACATAAAAACATATTTACAAAAAGATAAACAAAAACAAGCGTGCTGACATCAGCAAGTAAAGAAAACCGTTTCCTGACAAGATAACATACCGTAGAAAGAAACATATTTTAATAACAGCAAAAAAGAGACTACAAACCCCGAACCTCAACTTAAACACAATCCAGGCTAAGAAACATTTTGAAATTTAATCGCCATCAGGATGCGATTCCAAATCCCCCCCATTAACCCCTCCCCCCACTTCATTTACCCCGACTTCAACATCATTCACCTTGCATTCTGCACCAGCCACCCTCATTCCCTTCCCTCCTCCCCCTCCACCATCATCCAATCCATCCCTCACCCCACACTTCAGTGTCTGCCGACCTCCAGCCGCACTTCTGCCACGCTGAGGAAGAGGGGTTGGCACCACCATACATTCTGGTCCAGCACCCTCCACTGCCTTCACTACACTAGAAGAAACAATAGGTGCAGACACAGACTTGACAACCACACTTTCTGACACTGACTGGGGAACCACAGACTGGGGGTTCACTGACACCACAGAGGGCCTCACAGACACAGATTCTGATGGGACAGAGACACTAGGATTCCCTGGTACAACCTCCGCCAACCCAGACTCCTCTTTATCCAGACGGAAGAATTCCCCCACTAGCTCTGGCTTATCGTGCAAAGCCTCAGGGCACCGGCTATAAGGGTGACCAACCTTATCACATAGGTTATATTTAATGATATTATAGTCCCTTGCTAGATGCCCCAGTTCCTGGCACAAAGAGCACTTCTGTTCTGGACATTTAGAGGAGAAATGTCCCTTGACTCCACATTTATGGCACAGCTTAGGTTGACCAGGGTAGAAGACAGTAATCCTATCTCTACCAACAAAGGCAGAGGAGGGCAAATGCTGGACCACATTCCCACACACACTCAACCTCATTGATACTGACCACCCACCCATCCAGATTCCTCTATCATCCACAATCTTTTTTAGGGGACACAACGTTTCACCAAACCTCCTCAACCAGACCCATAAATCCTCGGGGGGGTATAGACTCATTCCTTGTCAGGATAGTCACATTTTTTATCAAGGGCTGTTGTGAGACAACTTTGGGGACAAGCCCCTTCCAGTCCGGCTGGCCCCTATATACATGCTCAAACTGCTCCCAAAACAGATCCAGCGATTCTGGACGCACAAATGATAAATCATATTCATAGGAACCAGCCGGACTGATAAGCGCATCCTCCGCCTTAAATCCCATGGCTAGGATCTTATCCACAACTACCCTCCTGAAAGGTGGAATACCTCCTCCTTCCCACCTGAGTTGTACCACATTCCTGTGTTTAATGGAAGACGGTGCGTTAGTTGAAAGTCGCACAACTGGCTGCCCTCCACCAGCAGCAGCATGACTTTGTCCCAACACAGCCTTAGCATAACTCTTAACTGGGACAGATGACACAATAACTGGTTGCATAGTAACTTCTGAAATCTGGTTTGGTAAATTACCCACCACTTGATCCTCCCTCCTCCCCTCCAGCACACCAGTCCCGCTCACCATAGTCCCGGAAGTACCACAGATACCAGCAGTCCCGTCACCAAGTAAAGTATTTTGTTTATAAAAAACATCAGCTGTTTCAGCTTTCATACGGCCCTCCTGCTCTGCAGTTTCAATGTTCATGCAACATTCCTGCTCTGCACTGTTAGTGTCCATGTGGGACTCCTCGCAGCCAGCTCCTCCTGCATTCCCTGCTGATTGCAAGGATCGGTTGGCAGGTTCAATCTCAGGAAAGTCCTCCACAGATTGAGAGAGATTTTCAGCAAGCACTCCTTTATCATGAGCCTCATCCGATGAGTCGGTGCCACTCAAGGGAGATTCCATTTCTGTTATGGCCTGCAGCAATCCACCATTTCCCTTAACCTCCTCCTAAGATAACCCAGGCTGCTGGGGAGGGAGGGGGGTAGATACTGACTCAGACATGACAGATCCTGAGACAGGGGTAGTACTGGGGCCACCACGTGAAGCCACTTTTTTACCCTCATCCATACTGTCGCCATTGCTCTGGTATCCACCTTCTGGCTGGTATTGGCACAGGCACTTTCCTTCATCTGTTGCAATCTCTGATCATTCTCACACTTTTCTCTGAACACACCAGTGCTCTCCTTCAGAGAGGTGACCAACTTCTCCTGCTTTTTCAATGCCTCCTCCAGAGACTTCAGCTTGGAGACTTCCCTCTTACTGTTTCCAGACTTACTGTGCAGGGATTTATTTTTCCTGAGATCTTCTTTCATGACAGCAAGTTTCCGTTCCTCCTTAGAAGTCTGTTCACCACTCTATCCTGGAAGACTGGTAAGGATTCCTCTTGCATAGGGACAGGTCCAGGATCCATTGCAGCTTGAGCACATGGAGTAGGCCTCAGTGCCTCTGGAGAGCCTCCACCTTCGCTTTCCTGGGAAAAGCCTGCAGGACAGGCCCCAAGATTGCTACTTCTCTCAGCTGAGATCCCAGCAGAGTGAGCCAACAGCACCTTGCAAAACAGCACCACCTGGTGGAGAAGACTGATCTGACTGGCTCGGTGTTCTTTGTACAGCACTGTGGTATATGCCAGAGCTATAAAAATGTATTATAATAATAATACAATAATAGTGGGTGACTGTGGGGTGACATAAGAGTGTAAGCTCTTCTGGTTCAGAGACTATTGAATATTCTCTATACAGCAATGCCGTATATGCCAGAGCTATATAAATTAATAATAATAATAATAATAGTGTGTAACTGTGTGTGTGAGGGGGGGGGGGATAGAGTCCAAGCTCCTCTGGTGCAGAGACTGATGTGACTGGCTCAGTGTTATATGTACATCACTGTGGTATATGTCAGAGCTATATAAACTAATAATAATAGTGTGTGACTGTGGGGGGAGCAATAGAGTTTAAGCTCCTATGGTTCAGAGACTGATGTGACTAGCTCAGTGTTCTCTGTACAGCACCACGGTATATGTCAGAGCTATATAAATGTATAATAATAACAGTGTGTGTGTGTGTGTGTGTGGGGGGGGGCAATAAAGTGTAAGCTTTTCTGGTGCAGAGACTGATGCAACTGGCTCAGTGTTCTCTGAACATCACTGTGGTATATGTCAGAGCTATAAAATGTATAATAATAA
Source organism: Lithobates clamitans (assembly GCA_037952925.1). Taxonomy (NCBI): domain Eukaryota; kingdom Metazoa; phylum Chordata; class Amphibia; order Anura; family Ranidae; genus Lithobates; species Lithobates clamitans. The sequence continues at coordinate 379,141 of JBBGZY010002309.1, forward strand.
TAATAATAATACTGTGTGACTGTGGGGAGACATTAGAGTGTAAGCTCCTCTGGTTCAGAGACTGATGGTACTGGCTCAGTGTTCTCTGTACAGCACTATGGAATTTGTCAGTGCTATATAATTGACTGAAGTATACAAAATAAAGATATCTTGGGGGGGTTTAAGGTCCTTCCCACTAAATTATTAGTCTGAATACTATGACATGTAGGACCCCCCCCCCCCCAGTCTGTAGGACAGTGGTTGGGGTCTCATCCTCCTCTGCCTGGTGGGTCTGTAATGTGAAGAGATTAGTGGAATCTGGAAGCTGACCCATTCTGGTGTTTGGGATCACCCATGACTCACTGAGCTGGAAAACCACTTCATATATAAATATCAGATGCATTAACAAGACGCCTACAACTCCATAACCTGCAAAATATTTACTCGGCGGAAGATAAATATCCATCTTGGCGCGGTGAGCGATTGGAGGGCCTTCCACGGCTGTGCGTGTCTGCGATACGTGGCATTTACGACATGTGTGCACCAAACCTCGGTCATCATTAATCGGACACTTGTACACCGCCTCTGATGTGTCAGCCCCGGAGCTCATGTTAAAACTGGAGGCGGTTTTAAAAAGCCTAATAAATCAAATGGATTTTATGAAGACACTGTGAAGGTGCTTTGACTGTTCTGTAGAAATAAATTATTATATTTATTAATTTGCAATAGTGCTTAAAGTGGAGTATGCCTGAATACGATCCTAAATTGTCCCAATATACAGCATATACTTTTCAGAAAAGCTCCACCATTTATCATTAAAAAGCCGTCCTTGAGCAGTACTCAATGACTTTGCCTAGGCTGAGCAGGGCCGTCTTTAATATTGATTGGACCCTGGGCAAACATTTTCTTGGGCCCTCCCGAATCGACTTATCAACTATTTGCGGGAAGTGTGGGCTCAAAGGGCAGCTGCTTTGGGCCCCCCAACAATGACTGGGCCAGGGGCAGCTTCCCCTTTTGCCCTGCGCAAAAGATGGCCCTGAGGCTGAGATGATGTCTTCAGTCTGCTGCAGGCAGGAAGAAGCCTTTCCTCAGTCTCCCCTCCTTCAGTGATCAGAAGGTACATTGTAACTTTGGAGCACAGTGAGACACTGCAGCAGGGGCTTATCTGTATCAGACATTTATGAACACAGCAAAGAACTACACAGGCACCAGGATTTACAAGATTGTGTCATCTCTAAGCCAGTATCTCAGTGCTGGACGTAAACGGTGACCTTAGATGATGCCTGAACAAAGATGGTGCCACAGTACTTTTTTTCTGCCACTAGATGCCTTCAGTCTGCTGGCCAGCATCATTAAACCTACTTACTCTGAGCCAGTGGCGGTGATGGGCACAGTGGCTGCCTTTGATGGCACAGTGGCTGTGTTTGATGGTACAGTGGCGGCAATTGATGGGCACAGTGGCTGCATTTGATGGTATAGTGGCAGCAATTGATGGACACAGTGGCTGCGTTTGATGGAACAGTGGCTGTGTTTAATGGTACAGTGGCAGCAATTGATGGGCACAGTGGCTGCGTTTGATGGCACAGTGGCTGCGTTTGATGGCACAGTGGTGGCAATTGATGGGCACAGTGGCTGCATTTGATGGTATAGTGATGGCAATTGATGGGCACAGTGGCTGCGTTTGATGGTACAGTGGCTGCGTTTGTTGGCACAGTGGCGGCAATTGATGGGCACAGTGTCTGCGTTTGATGGCACAGTGGCTGTGTTTGATGGTACAGTGGCTGCGTTTGATGGCACAATGGCGGCAATTGATGGGCACAGTGGCTGCGATTGATGGTACAGTGAGGCTGCAATTGATGGGGTTTTTTCAGAATTTTTCAGTTTGTGTGCACCCCCAAAAAAATTTTGAGCACCAGCCGGCATTGGTATGCACTGATGGGCACTGATGAGGCTAAACTGATAGACCACACTGATGGACACTAATAGGCGGCACTGATGGGCACTGATAGGCGGCACTGATGAGGAGGTAGTGATGCAGTGATGAGGAGGTAGTGATGGGCACTGATTAGTGGCATTGATTGGTAGCACTGATGGGCACTGATTGGCGGCACTGTTGGGGCTGCACTGGTTATCACGACACTGATGATTAGTGCCCTGATTATCACTGCAGTGTAGATGTCCCCTTTCACACTAGCTGGTTACTGGCTCTCTTCTCTCCTCATTCTGTGACAGTGTGAGGAAAGGAATGCTGAAAACTGGCAAGTGTGTTTACATCGTGATCAGCTGTGATTGGACACAGCTGATCATGTGATAAAGAGCTGCTGTGATTGGCTCTTTATCCTGATCTGTGATCAACTGTTTCCAAAGGACACATCTATCACAGAGCGGGCCAATAGACCCCCTCCCAGAACTGGACGACAGCGCTGTAGCCGTCATTCAGCTATAGCTTGGTTGGCAAATGGTTAAACATTTTTTGGGTACTTTAGATTACTTTTTACCCTTTTGCGGTGCAGGAAACCGCATGTGACTCGGACAGAAATCGCACCGCGTTCCCGTTCAAATCATATGCGATTCTTCACATTTCGATTTGAGACATTCATAAAATCGCACCGCAAATCTCACCTCACCCCCCAGGAAAGGTGCATACAACTTTTTTTTTGCACTGGAATCTAATCGCATGGGTGTTCACCCCACATGCAATCTGATTAAGCTAATCCCACTGCGTTTTACAAACCATTTGTGGGGTGTTGTTGCCTTAACATTGACACTAGCTGTGGTTTGCATGAACGCAGAGTGATTGCAGTGCGGGAAACGCAAAGGAATCGCTGAGAATCCCTTATTAAACAGGGACTTAAGGGCTCTGTGGGTCCAAGTGAGTGAGCTGCCTAAAATGCAGAACACCTTATCATATGAAAACGGTTACTACATGCAATAACACAACACACTGTGTGAAGGGGCCCTTAATATTATTATTATTTTATTATTATACAGGATTTATTTAGCGTCAGCAGTTTACGCAGCTCAACACACAGTGTGAAGGGGCCCTTAGTATTATTATTATACAGGATTTATATAGCGCCAGCAGTTTGCTCAGCGCTTTATAACATGAGGGCAGACAGTACAGTTACAATACAATTCAATACAGGAGGGATCAGAGGGCCCTGCTCCTTAGAGCTTACAATCTAAGAGATTGTAATGAATTAATATTCACCAAGAATAAAGCTTGTGTGGAAAGATAAGAACTAACAATCTGTCACCTGATATCCGTCACATTGATTTCTGGATGATATTGATTCTCCATTCACAGGCCGCAAATCCCTGAATATCAGGGTGTATGTGTATCCTGCAGGGGGCGCTGTCTATACATCGCTGTGTACAGTTCTGCGAGTCGGGTCAACTCTGTACATCCCTGTCTGAGGATTCAGCATTAACACTTCCAATGTGAAGTGAGGTCTTTATACTGGACACGGTGAGGGAGGATGGAAGACACCTGGAGGGAAATAAGACAAAGCAAAGGAGACTCTTCATCTACAGTGTAACAATTTTACTGCCACATTGTGCTACATTCCTTCCATAGACAAGTACAAAGTTCCCAGTGCACAATGGTCATTAATAATAATTACAAAAAATACTTTTACTTTTCTTTTTTTCCCATATATGGTTAAGGGGGTGGGGGCGCACTTGGGGGTCACAAAACAATGACACACGGACACTTGGGAGCCCAGAACAAAGACACTTGGGGGGCCCAGAACAATGACACACTGACACTTGGGGTCCAGAACAATGACACACTGACACTTGGAGGCCAGAACAATGGCACTTGGGGGCCCAGAACAAAGACACTTTGGGGGGTCCAGAACAATGACACACGGACACTTGGGGGTCCAGAACAATGACACGCTGACACTTGGGGGCCCAGAACAATGACACACTGACACTTGGGGTCCAGAACAATGACACACGGACACTTGGAGGCCAGAACAATGGCACTTGGGGGCCCAGAACAAAGACACTTTGGGGGGTCCAGAACAATGACACACGGACACTTGGGGGTCCAGAACAATGACACGCTGACACTTGGGGGCCCAGAACAATGACACACTGACACTTGGGGTCCAGAACAATGACACACGGACACTTGGGGGTCCAGAACAATGACACACTGACACTTGGGGTCCAGAACAATGACACACGGACACTTGGAGGCCAGAACAATGGCACTTGGGGGCCCAGAACAAAGACACTTTGGGGGGTCCAGAACAATGACACACGGACACTTGGGGGTCCAGAACAATGACACGCTGACACTTGGGGTCCAGAACAATGACACACGGACACTTGGGGGTCCAGAACAATGACACACTGACACTTGGGGGCCCAGAACAATGGCACTTGGGGGCCCAGAACAAAGACACTTGGGGGGCCCAGAACAATGACACACGGACACTTGGGGGTCCAGAACAATGACACACTGACACTTGGTGGCCCAGAACAAAGACACTTGGGGGGCCCAGAACAATGACACTTGGGGGGCCCAGAACAATGACACACTGACACTTGGGGTCCAGAACAATGATACCCTGACACTTGGGGGCCCAGAACAATGGCACTTGGGGGCCCATAACAATGACACATGGGGGTCCAGAACAATGACACACTGACACTTGGGGGTTCAAAACAATGACACACGGACACTTGGGGGTTCAGAACAATGACACTTGGGGGTCCAGAACAATGACACACGGACACTTGGGGGTCCAGAACAATGACACATGGACACTTGGGGTCCTAGAACAATGAAACACTGACACTTAGGGGTCAAGAACAATGACACACTGAGAGTTGGGGACCCAGAACATTGACACACTGACACTTGGAGGCCCAGAACAATGACACTTGGGGGTCCAGAACAATGACACACTTACACTTGGGGGCCCAGAACAATGACACACTGACACCTGGGGGTCCAGAACAATGACACACTGACACTTGGGGGCCCAAAACAATGACACTTGGGGTCCTAGAACAATGACACGCTGACACTTAGGGGGCCCAGAACAATGACACACTGACACTTGGGGGGCCCAGAGCAATGACACTTTGGGGGGTCCAGAACAATGACACACGGACACTTGGGGGTCCAGAACAATGACACGCTGACACTTGGGGGCCCAGAACAATGACACACTGACACTTGGGGTCCAGAACAATGACACACAGACACTTGGGGGTCCAGAACAATGACACACTGACACTTGGGGGCCCAGAACAATGGCACTTGGGAGCCCAGAACAAAGACACTTGGGGGGCCCAGAACAATGACACACGGACACTTGGGGGTCCAGAACAATGAGACACTGACACTTGGTGGCCCAGAACAAAGACACTTGGGGGGCCCAGAACAATGACACACTGACACTTGGGGTCCAGAACAATGATACCCTGACACTTGGGGGCCCAGAACAATGGCACTTGGGGGCCCATAACAATGACACATGGGGGTCCAGAACAATGACACACTGACACTTGGGGGTTCAAAACAATGACACACGGACACTTGGGGGTTCAGAACAATGACACTTGGGGGTCCAGAACAATGACACACGAACACTTGGGGGTCCAGAACAATGACACATGGACACTTGGGGTCCTTGAAACACTGACACTTAGGGGTCAAGAACAATGACACACTGACAGTTGGGGACCCAGAACATTGACACACTGACACTTGGAGGCCCAGAACAATGACACTTGGGGGTCCAGAACAATGACACACTGACACTTGGGGGCCCAAAACAGGGACACACTGACACCTGGGGGTCCAGAACAATGACACACTGACACTTGGGGGCCCAAAACAATGACACTTGGGGTCCTAGAACAATGACACGCTGACACTTAGGGGGCCCAGAACAATGACACACTGACACTTGGGGGGCCCAGAACAATGACACACTGACACTTGGGGGGCCCAGAACAATGACACACTAACACTTGGGGGTGCAGAACAATGACACACTGACACTTGGGGGGGCCAGAACAATGACACACTGACACTTGGGGGGCCCAGAACAATGACACACTGACACTTGGGGGGCCCAGAACAATGACACACTGACACTTGGGGGGCCCAGAACAATGACACACTAACACTTGGGGGTGCAGAACAATGACACACTGACACTTGGGGGTGCAGAACAATGACACACTGACACTTGGGAGGCCCAGAACAATGACACACTGACACTTGGGGGGCCCAGAACAATGACACACTGACACTTGGGGGGCCCAGAACAATGACTCAATGACACTTTAGGGTCTCAGAACAATGACACACTAACCCTTGGAGTGCCCAGAACAATGACACACTAACACTTGGGGGTCCAGAACAATGACACACTGACACTTGGGGGTCTCAGAACAATGACACACTAACCCTTGGGGTGCCCAGAACAATGACATTTGGGGGTCCAGAACAATGACACACGGACACTTGGGGTCCTAGAACAATGACACACTGACAGTTGGGGGCCCAGAACAATGAAACACTGACAGTTGGGGGCTCGTGTCATCTCTGAGCCAGTAGATGGTGATCCTGGATGATGCCTAAAGAAACATGGCGCCATCCTTCTGGAGAGCAAATCAGATGAAAGCATTGTCAGGGGGAGTCCTATGATCGCCATGACAGGTAAAATATACCTGGAAGGGTTACACTGACACATTACTTAGTATGCTACACTTAGCATGGAAACAAATATCTGATAACAGGTTCACCATAAAGTTTCCTAATTGAATAAAATAACTGGATACATTACAGAGTTTTTTATTTTCTCCCATATTTCAGCTTTATGGGCACCACAGTGCAGGAAAAACACATTCCCAACAAACACCTGTGTGCCTCGCTGTGTGCACGTGAATATGGGTGTGTGTGTGAGCGCGCGCGCACTTCACGGGGGAAGGAGTCCTTAATTTCATAGAGGAAATAAGTGAGCGTGTTCCTGCCAAAATAAATGTTCCATTTCCATTAATATTCCACAACAGGACCCACTTCAAGAAAGAGCAGCCCTCCGGGCCAACGCTTCTCCTGCTGGCACGGCCGAGCCAAGGTGCATTAAGAGCAGACATGGCGGAGGAGATTACTCACCCGGCTCTGTTTTCCGTGTTGGAGGAAACGCAGTTAGGCAAAAAAAAAAAAAAAAAATCTATAATAACACAGCGATAGGACAGGATGTATTTTGTAGGAGAAAAAAAAACAGAAAAAAAGAAATTGCAGTGAAATTCCACGCTTATGGCGTCTTTGGTGCGCCGATAATATCCATTTCTGTATATTCCTGGATTTTTATGATATTAACGCAGCGATTCCATACGTGATTCTGTATGTTGTATCACCTGGGAGTTGGGTGTTATGTGGGGGGGGGGGTATCTTATGTATCTTAACCACTTGACCTCCGGAAGATTTACCCCCCTTCACGACCAGGCCATTTTTGCGATAAGGCACTGTTACTTTAACTGACAATTGCGCCGTCATGCAACGCTGTGTATAAATCAAAATGTATGTCAGTTTTTTCCCCACAAATAGAGCTTTCTTTTGGTATCCCAGCCAGTGCCATTAGTACAGTGACAGTGTATATTATTAACACTGATCACTGTATTAGTGTCACTGGTGATGTTGGTGTCAGTTAGTCTACCTCCCACCAAGTGTCAGTAATGCCCCGTACACACGGTCGGACTTTGTTCGGACATTCCAACAACAAAATCCTCGGATTTTTTCTGCCGGATGTTGGCTCAAATTTGCCTTGCATACACACGGTCACACAAAGTTGTCGGAAAATCCGATCGTTCTGAACGCGGTGACATAAAACACGTACATCGGGACTATAAACGGGGCAGTGGCCAATAGCTTTCATCTCTTTATTTATTCTGAGCATGCGTGGCCCTTTGTCCGTCGGATTTGTGTACACACGATCGGAATTTCCAACAACGGATTTTGTTGTCGGAAAATTTTATATCCTGCTCTCAAACTTTGTGTGTCGGAAAATCCGATGGTAAATGTGTGATGGAGCCCACACACGGACAGAGTTTCCCACAACAAGCTCCTATCACACATTTTCCGTCGGAAAATCCGACCGTGTGTACGGGGCAGATGCCCACCGCTCACAATCCCTCTATAAGTTGCTGATCACCGCCATTACTGGTATAAAAGAAAAAGTAAATAAAAATTCCAGTATATATACACCATAGTTTGTAGATGCTATAACTTTCAAACAAGCCAATTAATATATTTGTATTTATTTTTACATTTTTTTGGGATATATATATATATATATATATATATATATATATATATATATATATATATATATATATACATATACATATATATATATACATATATATATATATATATATATACATATATATATATATATATACATATATATATATATACATATATATATATATACATATACATATATATATAGAGAGAGATCTCTCTCTCTCTCTCTCTCTCTCTCTCTCTCTCTCTCTCTCTCTCTCTCTCTCTCTCTCTCTCTCTCTCTCTCTCTCTCTCTCTATTTTTTTTACCAAAGACATGTAGCAGAATACATTTTGGCCTAAATTCATGAAGAAAATCGATTTTTTTAAAAAATGTTATTGGATATGTTTTCAAGCAGAAAGTAGAATATATTGGGTTTTTTTTGCCAAATTTTTGCTCTATTTTCATTTATATAAAAAAATAAAAAATAAAGAAACCCAGTGGTGATCAAATACCACCAAAAGAAAGCTCTATTTGTGTGAAAAAAATTATATAGATTTCATTTGGGTACAGTGCTGCATGACCGCGCAATTACCCGTTAAAGTAGCGCAGTGCTAAATAGCAAAAAACGGCCTGGTTATGAAGGGGATAAAACCTTCCGGTGGTCACGTGGTTAATAATAATAATAATAATAATAATAGTAATTATTATTATTGTAAAACAGGCACTTAAGCTGCATTATTACCCCCCCCCCCCCCCTAACTGCCACCCTAGACCTAACTCAGAAGCCAGCTGGGGTTGTACACATACTGCAGCCGTGGCGTAAATTTGCCCCCTATCGGCTTCTTCAGGCAGTACAGCTGCTGAACATGACCCATTCCGTGAGTGAGGCTGCCCTGCCCATCTAATGCACGCAAATGTGGTGCGCTGCTGCAGGCTTTTCAAGGCTAAAACAGGGGCCGAGGAGGTGACATGTCTTTTCAGCAGCCCTCTGAAAAAGGATCCACTGTGGATCACTTTTCAGAGGGGCAACAAGGGCTGCCACTAGTGTAAACAAGACCTGCTTTATTCTCATTTTTTTAACCTTGCTTTTATTATATTTTATGTTATTATTACGATTTTATATTATTATTTATGGGCACATAACATCTCTACCTCCAATTTATAATTAGTATAATCCACATTTCATATAGGTGATTGATGTATTAATAATTTAAGTATTGCATCCCTAATGATAGGTTTTATCATATTTGTATACATTAATTGTATTATATACTGTACATCATCTTATCATTGTTACTAGAATATTTTGCTTTTATCGCCTATATCAGTGATGGTGAACCTTGGCACCCCAGATGTTTTGGAACTACATTTCCCATGATGCTCATGCACTCTGCAGCGTAGTTCAGCATCATGGGAAATGTAGTTCCAAAACATCTGGGGTGCCAAGGTTCGCCATCACTGCCCTATATTGCTAATATTAATAGAATTATTATCATTTCATTATGATCCTCGTTTTTTTTTATTATCAGTATTAGTATCAATGTATTATTCTTTTACATTTATTATGCCCTTACTGGTTTTTGATCAGGCTGACAGTCAGAGTGAGGCTGAAATGGGAGATGAGACCTGGCAGTCTCGTGTTTCAGGCTCTTCATAATGGCTGAGCATGGTTAAAGCCTTCTCTAACCCAAGAGCACAAATGTAATATATTATTATCAGTCCTTAGATGTGGTGGCTGCATTAGTGTTCTTTTAGGTCTTTCTTTTATCCTAGGATGATCCTGCCAGTAACACACTTCCTGTTCTAGGATGACCAAGCTCACTCCTTGCACTGCGTCTATATAGGACTCCTATATAGCTTTGTCCCCCTGAGACAGAAAGTGTGTTAGGACTACAAAACATCTCCTGCTCTCATCTTCTCCTTCAAAACAGGGGCTGGGGAAGGCTCTATAACCCTCTGATAACAATGTGACTGTTGCAGCAGAGGAAGAGAGCACAAGAAATCATCATCTCACTGTTATCTGACAGGATCAACAATAGTTAATACTGGGCCCGCCGCCCAGTATTAACTACTTTAATACCGGGCGGCGGGCACTTTCACCCCCTTCCTGCCCAGGCCAATTTTCAGCTTTCAGCGCTGTTGCACTTTGAATGACATTTGCGCTGTCATGCAATACTGTACCCATATGACATTTTTATCATTTTTTGAGACAGACAGAGCTTTCTATTGGTGGTAATTAATCAGCACTGCTAAACAAACAAACAAAAAAAACAACTTTTTCTTCATTCCTGTTGTAAAATTTAGCAAATAAGTAATTTATCTTCTTTACTGACGTGCGCTGATGAGACTGAACTGATGGGTACTGATAGGCTGCACTGATGGGTACTGATAGGCTGCACTGATGGGCACTAATGAGGCTGTACTGATGGGCACTGATAGGCTGCACTGATGGGCACTAATGAGGCTGTACTGATGGGCACTGATGAGGTTGCACTGCGCTGATGAGACTGAACTGATGAACACTGATAGGCTGTACTGATGGGCACTGATAGGCTGCACTGATGGGCACTAATGAGGCTGTATTGCTGGGAACTGATGAGACTGCACTGATGAGGCTGCACTGATGGGCACTGATAAGCTGCACTGATGGGCACTAATGAAGAGGCGTTGATGAGGCTGCACTGATAAGGCGGCATTGATGGGCATTGATAGGTGGCACTGATGGGAACTGATGAGGCTGCACCGATGGGCACTGATGAGGCAGCACTAATGGGCAATGATAGGCGACACTGATAGGTGGCACTGATATGCCGCACTGATGAACACTGATATTCAGCACTGCTGGGCACTGATATGCTGCACTGATGAACACTGATATTAAGCACTGCTGGGCACTGATATGCTGCACTGATGGACACTGATGGGGTTGCACTGATGATGAAAAGTAAATGCCGTTAAAGTGGAGTTCCACCCATATAAAAGTCAGCAGCTACAAAAAGTAAAGCTGCTGACTTTTAATAATCAGACATTCACCTGTCCCATGATCCAGCGATGCGGGCAAACGAAGCCTCAGCGCCGGCATTGTGACTGTGGGCGCCCTGCTGCGCGCTGTGATTGGCAGGGCAATCGTATGGGACCTGTGACGTGTCCCAGAAGATTGCATGGAGGGAGAGGGAGAGGTGTACTTCCTTCCGGCTCCATAGAGCAAGAGGAGGAAGTGGGAGCTGGATGCCCCTAAAAAGAGGGTATCTGCCCCCCCCCAAAAAAATATCAGGGGGTCACCTTCACTTAAAGCGGACGTTCCATTTGTTGGTGGAACTCCACTTTAACTGGCATTTGTTTACTTGTGATCAGTTGTGATTGGACACAGATGATCACAATCAGAGATGTGCTGTGTCCGAGGGACATAGCGCACCACCGATCGCCATGCCCAGAATGGGAGGACATCCTATGACATCCCCCCAGAACAAGAGTGGTTCTGCCCGACCGTCGTTCTACAATACAGTCGGTGGAAACCAGTTAAGCAGACATAATAAAACTTCCAGTTGTATATTTAACAGACCAAAAGGGAGCAAATATGAGAAGTTCATTGTTAGCAGTTATATATGCTTTAAAGTGTTACTAAACCCACAACGGTAAAATCAGTCTGTATATTCAATAAAGCATGCTTGTTATACTCACTGTGGAACCTAAGGGGATAATCCTCTGCATTGTGTAAAAAGGCTGTTTGATCCTGTCTTCTCTGTTCCTCCCCTTCTTCCACTGTGCCCTGATAATTTCCTGATAACATGGAGCCTATGGAGTCAGGCTGCACATGCTCAGTTTGGTGTGTATTGCTAGAGAAGTTTTCTTTTCTTGGGAGGATGCATGTGATCAGCACAGGGCCAATCAGCACTGTTCAGGCAGAGGGTCAGGGGTCATGCAGCCTCATAGGACAGTCAGACAACTTCTCCTACCAGCTTTATTTAGTGCTTGGCTGTCCACTGATAGAAGTCACAAGACTGCTATATACTGCTGATGAGAAAAGGTATTTAGCAGTTTATATTTACTAAAATATTGCATTTCCATGTCTTGTGTACTGTGGGAGACCAGATATAGTGAATGCAGGGTCCGGGGTTTAGTAACACTATAAGGGAGCAAATAACATAAATTCATTGTTAGCATTTACATATGCTTTAAGGGAGCACTGAATCTTGCAGCTTTGCCCAGGAGGCGGAGCAGTGACAACACTGAAGAATAATTAAAAGATTAATAAATGGTGTCACGCAAGGTTAGCCGGTCTATAAAGCACAGAGCATACTAATTGATGAAAAGGGAAATATTATTTAAGAAAAAAGCATAATCACTTTAACAACATGATTCTCCCTTTTCAGATAAGAAACATGTATAGTAACAATGTAACAAATAATATAATTGTTGCAAACAGGAACTGGAAATGAAAACAATCTTCTGATACATATTATACAATTGCCTAGAACCCGTATACAGAGAACAACATCATTGGGCTGTAGTCTGGCTCTTCATGGATATATGGATATAATATAATATAATACAATACAATACAATATAATATAATATAATATAATATAATATAATATAATATAATACAATATAATATATAGTACAGACTCCACTCCAGAGTCGCACTTGGTTGGAGGGTCATTGGGGATGCCATCTTGTGTAGGAAGTGTGCAGGATGTTATTAACTGGTGGAGACGGTGACCCCCGTGTACGGGGGATATACAATTGTTCTGGAAAACCACACCCTGCAGACAACCTCCTGACCTCCAGCCGCCGGACCCTTCTGCACAATTTATCGTTTTTGGAAAAGTGGAAATAAATCTAAAAATAGCGTTAAGAGCATCTTCAAAAAAAACGTAAAAAGCCCTATCCTTGTTTAAAAAGAAATCATTAAATCATATCTGTGTCATTTACTAAAATGTTTTTATGCAGCCTTACCAAACACTAGCTGTAAGCCGATATTAGGCTGGCAAAAAGAGTAAACTGAGGGCCGGGAGTGGGAATGACTTAGCTGGGCTTATAAGAGTAATGCCGCGTACACACGACCGGACTTTTCGACGAACTGAACTCCGAAGGACTTTGACGGAGTTCCAACGAAACGGACTTGCTTACACACGATCACACCAAAATCCGACTGATTACGTATGACCGGACTAGAATAAGGAAGTTAATAGCCAGTAGCCAATAGCTGCCCTAGCGCCGTTTTTGTTTTGGTCCGTCAGACTAGCATTTTTCGATAGGACTTGAGTCCGTCGGAGAGATTTGAAACGGTCTATTTCTAAAGTCCGTCAGATTTTTCAACAGAAAAGGTGAACCCCACACACGATCGAATTGTCCGACGGATTCGTTCTGTCGGACCTTTGCTGTCGAAAAGTCCGGTCGTGTGTACACAGCATTAGAGAGAGCTCAGGGTTGAAATGATGAGGGTTGGGGAGTTTTCAAGTAGTCCAAAAAAAGCAGGTAGAATGTGGAACGGTGACACAGATTATCTATCTATCTATCTATCTATCTATCTATCTATCTATCTATCTATCTATCTATCTATCTATCTATCTATCTATCTATCTATCTATCTATAGTCTGGAGATGGAGTATTATGGGCGTGGCTTAGTTGCACTGTTTATTGGGCGTGGCTTAAAGGAACATGGATAGTGACATTCTGAGCCCACATACAGTATAATATACACTGTACACAGTCTGCAGTCCTTCTACTCATATATCAACCTAAAGGGTAAAATCAATCAATCAATCAATCAATCAATCAATCAATCAATAAATGAATAAAACTGAATGCAGTCAAGTGATGCCCTAAAGAAGGAATGCCGGAATGGTCTGATATTGGTGGTCAATGGGTAGAAAGAACAAAGATACTTGTGTGTGCGGTGGTGGGTGGTGTGGTAGTGCTTACTAGGACATGAGAGTGCAGTTCTGATACCCAGGGGAGTATGGGGGTGAAGTTGGGTCATTGGTGCTCAGCAGGGGGTAGGAGAACAATAGTGCCCAGCAGAGGGTGGGGGGAAAACAATGGTGCCCATAGGGGGATGGACAGGAACAATGGTGCCCATTGGAGGGTGGGGGGAAAAAAATGAAGGGGATGGAGAGGAACAATGGTACCTAGCAAGGGGTAAAGTAGATCAATAGTACCTGGAGGGGGGGGGGGACAATGGTACCCACCTAGCAGGGGGTGAGGGAGAACAATAGTGTCCATAGGGGGATGAAAAGGAACAATGGTGCCCATTGGGGGGTGGGGGAAGAAAATAGTGCCCAGGAGGGGATGGAGAGGAACAAAGGTACCTAGCAGGGGGTAGGGGAGAACAATGGTACCCACCCAGCAGGGGATGTGGGAAGAACAATAGTGGCCATTGGGGATGGAGAGGAACAATGGTACCTACCAGGGAGTAGGGGAGAACAATAGTGCCGGGGGGGGGGGGGGTTGGTGAGATATAAGAATGGTAACCACTCAGTGGGGGGGGGGGGAGAACAATAGTGCCCACAGGGGTATGATAACAAAAAATGGTGCCCATTGGGGTATGGGGGAAATAAATAATGCCCAGGAGGGGATGGAGAGGAACAATGGTACCAAGCAGGGGGTAGGGGAGAAAAATAGTGCCTAGGGGAGATGTGATAGAACAATTGTACCCACTCTGCAGGGGGTTGGGGAGAACAATAGTGCCCATATGGTCATGGAAAGTAACAATGGTGCCCATTGGGGTATCGGGGAAGAAAACAGTGCCCAGGAGTGGATGGAGAGGAACAATGGTACCTAGCAGGGGGTTGGGGAGAACAATAGTGCTCATATGGTCATGGAAAGTAACAATGGTGCCCATTGGGGTATCGAGGAAGAAAATAGTGCCCAGGAGTGGATGGAGAGGAACAATGGTACCTAGCAGGGGGTGGGGGAGAACAATAGTGCCTGGGGGGTAGAGGTAGAATAATGGTACCCAGCAGGGGTAGAAAAATGGAACCCAGAGGAGGATTCAAATAAACAATAGTGATCAGCAGAGGGTAAGGGGGGGGATAATGCCCAGTGGGGGAGGAGGGGTGTGGATGAATATTGGTGTCAGAGGACACTGTCTATCCCCCACATTGCTGCTCTCCCTCCTCCTCCTGCTGCCAGGACTATACAGAATTCATTGGGCCGGATATCACTCTACTGGGCAGAGTCTGCATAGAGCTGGAGCCGGGAGCCAGGAACACTCAGATCCAGGACACGGCTCAGATCTGCCAAATGCTGGGATTGTGCTGAGATCCTGGGACAGTCCTGCAGAATCTGGGTCAGTTTGGGGGGTATGTGAATGTACTGACCTCCGTATGTGTGTGTGTAAATTTCAGCTTAAGTTACTGAGCTCTGTGAACATGGCTACTTATACACAAATGCAATCCCCTTAAATCCATGCAGCCATTGTAAGGTTACAGTCTTGACGTTTAAGAAAAAGAGTTCCTAGGCAGCCTCTATTTGTATGAAGTGCGCATGCAAGTAACACCCACATGTGAGGCAGAGCCTTCATGATTGGAAGAACTGGGCCAGGGACAGTAAGGCCAGGAAAGGGCTAGATGATGCTGGCCATCCTCCAGACAGGAAATGAGACGGGGCTCTATTTGATTTCCTGCAGCTTCTAATGCACATTGTGAGAAGCTCACAGTGTGCGGTGAAATCAGAGGAAGCCATTTCAGTCCAGGAGAGGAGCCGGTACAATTGTGCAAGACCGAAGGGAAGACAGGAGGTCGGATTAAATCAGCAATGACACATCGGCCAGCTGATCACACAGGGGCCATGTCTATAATCCTGGCACTGACATCTGGATTTGGGGTGTAACATGTGAGTTGTAATCCTCCCCCGCTCCAGCTGTCTGCACTGTGAGGAATGGCCCCCCAGGGCATCAGGAAACACTAAGAACACAGCACAGAGTGCAATAAATTCCCCCTAATGTCTCTACTTATGCCAGAAGATCCTCCGGGTTATGCTGTATATTCACAGCGCTGACAGCCGGGTTCACACAATTGTTATTAATCCTCCTTGTGGGACTCGATCGCTCAGGGTCAGTCTTCTGTCTGCAGTGCATGCTGGGAGTTGTAGTCCCACCTCTAGGGAAGGAACTAAAAATGTACATTTTTTCTTCTTTTTTTTTTTTTTTTTTTCTATGTAATTTTTATTATTTTCTAAGAAATTACACAATAATATAACCAAACTGAAAGTAAAATAAGGATATAATAAAATACAAAGGAGAAGCTATAGTAAGCAATCTAATGGTAGAAGTACCAATATACCTTATATTGTCAAAAGTATTGGGACGCCTGCCTTTACACGCACATTATTATTATTATTATTATTATACGAGATTTATATAGCGCCAACAGTTTACTCAGCGCTTTACAATGTATAAGGGGGACAACACAATTACAGTACAGTTCAATACAAAAGGTACAGGAGGGCCCTGCTCGTAGAGCTTACATTCTAAAGGGAGGGGGTGGTGGTACAAAAGTTTAATGGCATCCCAGCCTTATCCGTAGGGTTCAATATTGAGTTGGCCTACCCTTTGCAGCTATAACAGCTTCAACTCTTCTGGGAAGACCGTCCACAAGGTTTAGGAGTGTGTCTATGGAAATGTTTGACCATTCTTCCAGAAGCACATTTGTGAGGTCAGGTCACTGATGTTGGATGAGAAGGCCTGGCTCACAGTCTCTGCTCTAATTCATACCAAAGGTGTTCTATCAGTTTGAGGTCAGGACTCTGTGCAGGCCAGTCAAGTTCCTCCACCCCAAACTCGCTCATCCATGTCTTTATGGACCTTGCTTTGTGCACTGGTTCAAATCATTTGGTGGAGGGGGGGTTATGGTGTGGGGGTTGTTTTTCAGGGGTTGGGCTTGGCCCCTTAGTTCCAGTGAAGGGAACTCTTAAGGTGTCAGCATACCAAGACATTTTGGACAATTTCATGCTCCCAACATTGTGGGAACAGTTTGGGGATGACCCCTTCCTGTTCCAACATGACTGCGCACCAGTGCACAAAGCAAGGTCCATAAAGACATGGATGAGCGAGTTTGGGGTGGAGGAACTTGACTGGTCTGCACAGAGTCCTGACCTCAACCCGATAGAACACCTTTGGGATGAATTAGAGTAGAGACTGCCAGCCAGGCCTTCTCATCCAACATCAGTGCCTGACCTCACAAATGCGCTTCTGGAAAGATGGTCAAACATTTCCCATAGACACACTCCTAAACCTTGTGGACGGCCTTCCCAGAAGAGTTGAAGCTGTTATAGATGCAGTCTTATTGAGTCAAGTCAATATTGAGTTGGCCCACCCTTTGCAGCTATAACAGCTTCAACTCTTCTGGGAAGGCCGTCTACAAGGTTTAGGAGTGTGTCTATGGGAATGTTTGACCATTCTTCCAGAAGAGCATTTGTGAGGTCAGGCACTGATGTTGGATGAGAAGGCCTGGCTCTCAGTCTCTGCTCTAATTCATCCCAATTCCTAGATTGTAAGCTCTAACGAGCAGGGCCCTCTGATTCCTCCTGTATTGTAACTGTACTATCTGCTCTCATGTTGTAAAGTGTTGCGCAAACTGTTGGTGCTATATGACTCCTGTATAATAATAATAAGAAGTATCCCAAAGGTGTTCTATTGGGTTGAGGTCAGGACTCTGTGCAGGCCAGTCAAGTTCCTCCACCCCAAACTCGCTCATCCATGCCTTTATGGACCTTGCTTTGGAAGGGTTATGGAAGAGTTGAAGCTGTTATAGCTGTAAAGGGCGGGCCAAATCAATATTGAACCCTACGGACAAAAGCCCCATACACACTATTAGATTTTCTGCAAATTTACCAAAACCATATAATATGAGGTCAAACCTTAAGAGTTTCAATTTGTGTGCAGTCATGCAGGCCCTTGCACTACATGGTTTTGGTAAATCTGAAGAAAAAAAAAATCTGCAGAAAATCTAATGGTGTGTACGGGGCTTAAGACTGGGATGCCATTAAAGTTCACGTGCGTGTAAAGGGAGGTGTCCCAATACTTTTGACAATATAATGTAGGTCCCTTTTTTATGTTTCAAAAGGTCCGAATACCGACATGGTGTGTGATTTTGGACGGTATTACTATGTTTAGGCTCGAAGAATGTAATTATATCAACCCGATAATTACTACACAACCCCCATTCTGGGATTGAAAGTGTGTAAAGCCAAAGAACATTTTCGTTCAGTTCTGAGTGAAGTGTGGATTGGGTGAGAAGCCCTGTCAGGTTTTTACTGCCATCCGTGTCCCCACTGGGAAGATTCACCCTCTGTGTGACCATTGGCCCCGAGAGTCATGGGAAATGCAACATTTTACAGCTGTCACTGGAACAGGAAGTGAGAGGAAATCCTCCAAGGGGGACACTTTTTTTGATGAGTACTAAAAAGAGAATTTGCTTTTATGCTTGTTTTTTGTTGTTTTATTTTTTTTGGAAGTTGATACACTTTTTGATCTATATCTGCCTTTCGTTATTTGTATAAAATGTATCAAAAACATTGAAATCCTGAACTCCAGTCTCCCGTCCAGT
This sequence comes from Lithobates clamitans, assembly GCA_037952925.1. NCBI lineage: Eukaryota > Metazoa > Chordata > Amphibia > Anura > Ranidae > Lithobates > Lithobates clamitans. The sequence goes on from JBBGZY010002309.1 coordinate 397,934, forward strand.
CTGGCACAGTTGTACTGTTCAGGCTCCTCTCCAGTACTGAAAAGCAGTTCCGGGACAAGGTCATCTAGAGCCCAGGGCCACCATGCAAAACTGCACCCCCCCCCACCTCCGAAGATGTATGTGCCTTTTATTTGTCAGCAAAAATCCCCCCCTAATCTGCATGCTTACCCCCTAACCATAAATTCCCCCTTCTCCCAGGAAAACTTTGCCCTCCCAACGACCAAATCCCCCTAGCACAAATATCTCCCCTGTGCCCCCCCTCCCCCCCCAAAAAAATCACCTCACCTAGCACAAATTCTCTACCCCTCAAATTTCCTCTCCGAGTACAAATCCCCCCCCACTCCAAATCCCCCCTCCCAGCACAAATCCCCCCTAATCCCCCCTTCTAGTATAAATCCCCCCCCCCCAATCCCCCCTCCCAGCACAAATCCCCTCCTAGCACAAATCCTCTACCCCTCAAATTTCCCCTCCGAGTACAAATCCTCCCCCCTCCAAATCCCCCTCCCAGCACAAATCACCCCTAATCCCCCCTTCTAGTACAAATCCCCTCCTAGCACAAATCCTCTACCCCTCAAATTTCCCCTCCCAGTACAAATCCTCCCCCCTCCAAATCCCCCTCCCAGCACAAATCCCCCCTAATCCCCCCTTCTAGTACAAATCCCCCCCAATCCCCCCTCCTAGCACAAATCCCCCCCACTCCAAACCCCCCCCTCCCAGCACAAATCCCCCCAATCCCCCCTCCTAGCACAACCCCCCTAATCCCCCTCCTAGCACAAATCCTCTACCCTTCAAATTTCCCCTCTGAATTCAACCCCCCCACTCCAAATCCCCTCTCCCAGCACAAATCCCCCCTAATCCCCCCTCCCAGCAAAAATCCCTCCTAATCCCCCCTCCTAGCACAAATCCCCCCTCCCAGCACAAATCCCCCCCTAATCCCCCCTCCCAGCACAAATCACCCCTAATCCCTCCTTCTAGTACAAATCCCCCCCAATCCCCCCTCCTAGCACAAATCCCCCCACTCCAAATCCCTCCTCCCAGCACAAATCCCCCCAATCCCCCCTCCTAGCACAACCCCCCCCCCCAATCCCACTCCTAGCACAAATCCTCTACCCCTCAAATTTCCCCTCTGAGTACAAATTCTCCCCCCTCCAAATCCCCTTCCCAGCACAAATCACCCCTAATCCCCCCTTCTAGTACAAATCCCCCCCAATCCCCCCTCCTAGCACAAATTCTTCCCCCTAATCCCCCTCCCAGCACAAATCCCCCTCACTCAAAATCCCCCCTCCCAGCACAAATTCCCCCTCCTAGCACAAATTCCAATCCCCCCTCCTAGCACAACCCCCCCAATCCCCCACCTAGCACAAATCCTCTACCCCTCAAATTTCCCCTCCGAGTACAAACCCCCCCACTCCAAAGCCCCCCTCCCAGCACAAATCCCCCCTAATCCCCCCTCTTAGCACAAATACCCCCCTAATCCCCCCTCCTAGCACAAATTCTTCCCCCTAATCCCCCCTCCCAGCACAAATCCCCCTCACTCCAAATCCCCCCTCTCAGCACAAATTACCCCTCCTAGCACAAATCCCAATCCCCCCTCCTAGCACCCCCCCCTAATTCCCCCTCCTAGCACAAATCCTCCCCCCACAAATGTTTCCTCCTAGCACAAATACCAGCCCAATCAGCCGCACTGGCACAAATCCCCCCAAACAAAAAACTCCCCTCCTAGTACAATCCCCCCCCCCCCTACCATATCATCTATTTTAGCACAAAACCCCTAAATCCCCTCCTTGAGAGGAGTACTGAGCCAGGGAGCTGTGATATATTCAGGAAGCTATGTACAGCACCCTGCCGGCTCCTCCCACCAGTCATGATCTGTCTGCATTGCATAGAGCAGTACAGAGACCCAGTGATGATGTTACTGTAGTATGTTATGTAACAAAAAGGTTTTATTTATTCATCTCATTAGTATGTTGATAAGGAGGAAGGAGAAACTAGGAAAGGGAAAATATAAACAGATTACACTTCAGCTTTCATATTGGATTCCCAGAGCACTAAGGGTACTCTAATGAGTTAGCACAGAGGAAGATTCTCTATTTTTATTGAATGATCCATACAGAGCCGTACATATAATTGTTACCGGTTTGTAATACACCAATTCTACTGCCTTACTGTTACTGCCTTACTGGAAAACTTGATGTATTAAACTGTCAGCACTAACAAGTTTCTTTCTGTCTCCAATCAGATTCAGCTGTGAAAGGACAGGATAGTTCTGATTGGTGGTCCATGAGGAAGAGAGATGAGGAGTGGTGATAAATGACAAAGAGGGACCGCCCAGATTCACAAAGCAGACCCCCCCCCTTTCCATCAAACATGTGAGGCTCTCTCTGGAATGTGGCTGCAGTGGATTATATAGAACTCATATTTATATACACTCACCGGCCACTTTATTAGGTACACCTTGCTAGTACCGGGTTGGACCCCCTTTTGCCTTCATTCTTGGTGGCATAGATTCAACAAGGTCATGGAAACGTTCCTCAGAGATTTTGGTCCATAGTGACATGATGGCATCACACAGTTGCTGCAGATTTGTCGGCTGCACATCCATGATGTGAATCTCCCGTTCCACCACATCCCAAAGGTGCTCTATTGCAGTGGTCATCAACCCTGTCCTCAGGGCCCACTAACAGGCCAGGTTTTATGTATTACCTTGGGGGAGATGCAGACTAGAATACTGCAATCACTGAGCACCAAATGATATCACCTGTGATGTATTTCAGTTATCTTGCAAACCTGGCCTGTTGGTGGGTCCTGAGGACGGGGCTGATGACCACTAATCTATTGGATTGAGATCTGGTGAGTGTGGATCTCTATTGGATGAGATCTGGTGAGTGTGGATCTCTATCGGATGAGATCTGGTGAGTGTGGATCTCTATCGGATGAGATCTGGTGAGTGTGGATCTCTATCGGATGAGATCTGGTGAGTGTGGATCTCTATCGGATGAGATCTGGTGAGTGTGGATCTCTATCGGATGAGATCTGGTGAGTGTGGATCTCTATCGGATGAGATCTGGTGAGTGTGGATCTCTATTGGATGAGATCTGGTGAGTTTGGAGACCATTGGAGTACAGGGACCTCATTGTCCATTGGTGAGATGATTGGAGCTCCTGCTGGAAGGAGCCATCAGAAGATGGGGACACTGTAGTCATAAAGGGATGGACATGGCCAGCAACAATACTCAGGTAGGTTGTGGGGTTTAAACGATACTCAATTGGTACTAAGGGGCCCAAAGTGTGCCAAGAAAATATCCCCCCCACCATTACACCACCACCAACCTGAACCGGTGATAAAAGGCAGGATGGATCCATGCTTTCACATTGTTTACTCCAAATTCTGACCCGACCATCTGAATGTCGCCGCTGAAATCGAGACTCATCAGACCAGACACCATTTCTCCAATCTTCTATTGTCCAATTTTGGTGATCCTGTGCAAATTGTAGCCTCAGTTTCCTGTTCTTAGCTGACAGGAGTGTCACCCGGTGTGGTCTTCTGCTGCTGTAGCCCATCTGCTTCAAGGTTCGATGTGTTGTGCGTTCAGAGATGGTATTCTGCATACCTTGGATGTAATAAATGGTTATTTGAGTTACTGTTGCCTTTCTATCATCTGGAACCAGTCTGCCCATTCTCCTCTGACATCAACAAGGCATTTTCCTCCACACAACTGCCGCTCACTGGAAATTTTCTCTTTTTCGGACCTTTCTCTGTAAACCCGAGAGATGGTTGTGTGTGAAAATCCCAGTAGATGAGCAGTTTTTGAAATACTCAGACCAGCCCGTCTGGCACCAACAACCATGCCACGTTCAAAGTCACTTAAATCCCCTTTCTTCCTCATTCTGATGCTCGGTTTGAACTTCAGCAAGTCGTCTTCACCGCATCTAGATGCCTAAATGCATAGAGTTGCTGCCATATGATTGGCTGATTAGCCATTTGTGTTACCAAACAGCTGAACAGGTGTACCTAATAAAGTGTATATCACAGAATGCACTTTAGCCTGACTGCAGCATTTGCTGGGTAGCATTAAGCAGTTGACTAGCCGTAGCCAGGGATGACTCCATAACCAGTTACAATGTCTGCCCTCTTGGGACAAGCTGTGGGATGTATTGTATGTTCCAGCATTTGTTCCCTTGCAGGATGCCAGGCTTTGCAGGTTTTGGCACCTGGCCGCGGGCTCTGGAACATTCCCAATTCTTGGTAAACCCGCCCCCCCTCTGTGGGAATGAACGGAACATTTTTATAATCATCTGAGGCATTGGCATTTCTTCTGCCACTTGATGGTTGATTTAGAACGAGTCACGTGATAAGTGGAAGAACGTTCGTCTATTTCCTTCCCTTAGTCAGAAAAACCCCGAAATATCATTAATTTTTCCTTCAGCTGTCGCTGCTGAGATCTATTACTGCGGTCCAAGTTGTATCAACTCATCCCAGCAAAAAACTCACCTGGGCTCGTGTCCAGGACCGGGCGCTAGAGAAGGGCGCAGCCTAACAATTGCACACGGTACTGATATACAGGGCTGCTAGTAGAAATAATGTGGCCCGTACAGCCTTTCCGACAGGGCCCCCCCCCCAACCCTGCCTACCCCCCCCAACCCTGCCTATCCCCCCCCAACCTTGTCTATCCCCCCCCAACCCTGCCTACACCCCCCCCAACCCTGCCTACACCCCCCAACCCTGCCTACACCAAACCCACCCCCCCTGCCTACACCCCCCTCCCAAACCCTGCCTACACCCCACCCACCCCCCCTGGGGTGCAGCGGAAATCCATTTATTTGGGAAGAAATTAATAATAAAGTTTCCCTGGGCCCCTCTGTTTAGCTGATGAGGTCTGGCCCCACTACAACAGGGCCGGCTGTACTGCCTTATGAGCGGCCCTGCTGATGTATGAACCTCAGATATTCCTGGCAGAAAGTTACTGCGCAAAACCGCAAGGAAGGGCTGTAGAGTAAATGCATACAGTATATGGAGCAGTGGCGGCTGGCGCTCAAAATTTTTTGGGGGGAGCGCAAACAAACTGAAAAATTCTGAAAGAAAACCCCATCAATTGCAGCCTCACTGTACCATCAATTGCCGCCATTGTGCCATCAAACGCAGCCACTGTGCCATCAAATGCCGCCACTGTGCCCATCAAACGCAGCCACTGTGCCATCAATAACCGCCACTGTGCTCATCAATTACCGCCACTGTGCCCATCAATTGCCGTCACTGTGCCCATCAAACGCAGCCACTGTGCCATCAAATGCCGCCACTGTGCCCATCAATTCTGCCACCGTGCCATCAAACGCAGCCACTGTGCCATCAATAACCGCCACTGTGCTCATCAATTACTGCCACTGTGCCCATCAATTGCCGCCACTGTGCCCATCAAACGCAACCACTGTGCCCATCAAGTGCCGCCACTGTGCCATCAAACGCAGCCACTTTGCCATCAAACGCAACCACTGTGCCCATCAATTGCCGCCACTGTACCATCAAACACAGCCACTGTACCATCAAATGCTGCCACTGTGCCCCCTGCCCGCCCTCTCCACTTACCCTGTCTCGGTGTGACAGCTCCTCGATGCTCCTTAATGTCTTCTCCCGTCCTCTCTTTCTGTCCTCTGCTATTATTGAACGCCTGATAGGCGTTCAGTCACAGCGCCTGTAGTTTCAGCCAATCAGGTGAGGGGTAACAGCCGAGCACCTGCTTGGCGGAGAGGCAGTTTAGTGTTAGGAAAGCGAATATTCATTCGTTTTCTAACACAGCTGAGTGACCTGTAAGCGCCCAGCATGGCACTCGCAGGTCACCTTTTTTGACACCTATTAGAGCCTATGGCTCTAATCATGTGCTTCAAAAACACCCCCCGCCGCTGAAATTCAGGCGCCCATCATTAAGACTGTGTTTAGGGGGGGAATTAGGGGCAGAGTAAGGCATGGGTGGGGCAACTGGTGGCAAGTAACTCTTAAGGCCTGGCTAGTAGCTCAGGATTTGAAATTTTGATCCCTGATAGATAGAGATATATACTGTATATATATATATATATACACAGTGGGGATGGAAAGTATTCAGACTCCCTTACATTTTTCACTCTTTGTTATATTGCAGCCATTTGATAAAATCATTTCAGTTCATTTTTTTCCTCATTATTGTACACACAGCACCCCATATTGACAGGAAAACACAGAATTGTTGACATTTTTGCAGATTTATTTAAAAAAAGAAAAACTGAAATATCACATGATCCTAAGTATTCAGACCCTTTCCTCAGTATTTAGTAGAAGCCCCTTTTGATCTAATACAGCCATGAGTCTTTTTGGGAAAGATGCAACAAGTTTTTCACACCTGGATTTGGGGATCCTCTGCCATTCCTTCTTGCAGATCCTCTCCAGTTCTGTCAGGTTGGATGGTAAACGTTGGTGGACGGCCATTTTTAGGTCTCTCCAGAGATGCTCAATTGGGTTTAAGTCAGGGCTCTGGCTGGGCCATTCAAGAACAGTCACTGAGTTGTTGCGAAGCCACTCCTTCATTATTTTAGCTGTGTGCTTAGGGTCATTGTCTTGTTGGAAGGTAAACCTTCGGCCCAGTCTGAGGTCCTGAGCACTCTGGAGAAGGTTTTCGTCCAGGATATCCCTGTACTTGGCTGTATTCATCTTTCCCTCAATTGCAACCAGTCGTCCTGTCCCTGCAGCTGAAAAACACCCCCACAGCATGATGCTGCCACCACCATGCTTCACTGTTGGGACTGTATTGGAGAGGTGATGAGCAGTGCCTGGTTTTCTCCAGACATACCGCTTAGAATTAAGGCCAAAAAGTTCTATCTTGGTCTCATCAGACCAGAGAATCTTATTTCTCACCATCTTGGAGTCCTTCAGGTGTTTTTTAGCAAACTCCATGCGGGCTTTCATGTGTCTTGCACTGAGGAGAGGCTTCCGTCGGGCCACTCTGCCATAAAACCCCGACTGGTGGAGGGCTGCAGTGATGGTTGACTTTCTACAACTTTCTCCCGACTGCATCTCTGGAGCTCAGCCACAGTGATCTTTGGGTTCTTCTTTACCTCTCTCACCAAGGCTCTTCTCCCCCGATAGCTCAGTTTGGCCGGACGGCCAGCTCTAGGAAGGGCTCTGGTTGTCCCAAACGTCCTCCATTTAAGGATTATGGAGGCCACTGTGCTCTTAGGAACCTTAAGTGCAGCAGAAATTTTTTTGTAACCTTGGCCAGATCTGTGCCTTGCCACAATTCTGTCTCTGAGCTCTTCAGGCAGTTCCTGTGACCTCATGATTCTCATTTGCTCTGACATGCACTGTGAGCTGTAAGGTCTTATATAGACAGGTGTGTGGCTTTCCTAATCAAGTCCAATCAGTATAATCAAACACAGCTGGACTCAAATGAAGGTGAAGAACCATCTCAAGGATGATCAGAAGAAATGGACAGCACCTGAGTTAAATATATGAGTGTCACAGCAAAGGGTCTGAATACTTAGGACCATGTGATGTTTCAGTTTTTCTTTTTTAATAAATCTGCAAAAATGTCAACAATTCTGTGTTTTTCTGTCAATATGGGGTGCTGTGTGTACATTAATGAGGAAAATGAGTTTAGCAAATGGCTGCAATATAACAAAGAGTGAAAAATTTAAGGGGGTCTGAATACTTTCTGTCCCCACTGTGTGTGTGTGTGTGTATATATATATATATATATATATATATATATATATATATATATATACATATATATATATACATATATATATATATATATACATATATACATATATATATATATATATACATATATACATATATATATATATATATATATATATATATATATATATATATATATATATATATATACATATATATATATATACATATATTCACACAAAAGCATGATATAATCCTTCTTTAGATCAATATGTGGCTACAAGTTACAACAATGCTATAAAAAGAACAAAGTTTTTTCATTTTTAAAAAAGAATAGAAAAAATCGAATTTTCCTTGCTGATTCGGGTATTTTTACACATGTTTTAAGTGATAATCCATTTATATAATTACATTTTTTTTTTTCTACGTCGTGGTCCTTTAGGAGGTTTTGCTGCATTGAGGTCATTGCACAGCTATGAATGTAACTGTAATGGTTGACTCCGGCGTTCACTTCTCACCCCGACCCCTGTACGCCTCGCTGCGTGAGAAAGTGCAGAAAAATTCATGGTGGAGCTCGTGTGGCCAGTAACAAGTGGAAAGTTTGATATAGCACAGGAAGAGTGGAGCGCAGCGCGGTTCCCGGGGGTCAACAGGAACCCGGCAATCGCAGCGTTCAATCATGTCACTCCACTCTGCCAGTAATACACTGCACAGGCCTTTCTCTGCAGCTCGGTGCAAGACGAAATGCTTCCTCCATCCTTCTTCCAGCGCACATTAAATGGAAATAAAACAGGGAATGTTCAGGTGACAAGATCCGCTGTGCTTTTTTCTTTCTTTTTTTTTTTAATAAAAATGTATTTTTACAAAACGCACTTTTCAATGACCTTTTTGTATAGCAAGTTGAAGAATGAATTTTGTTTCCGTAGGTCCTGGTTGTACCTAATTTAGGATGACTTTCCCTCTGTCTGACCTAAATCCGTCTGACCTGCTTCAACCCCAAAGTCCTCTCATTTTCAGTTCCCATATAAAAATGGTTAATAAATATTCTAAAGGGTTCTAGAAAATACATTGCTATTAAAAGAAATCGAAATACGTGGGGGTGGCAGCTGTCTCTGACCTCTTCTTCTGAAATTGCTAATTCCCTGGCTGTCATGTTAATTTACAGGCTTTATTTCTGTCCCAGTCACTGAGCTGGAACAAGTAAAGGAATGAGGAGTTCTGAGTTCACTTTGATGTTCTGATCTGCATGCTCGTTTGTGGTCAATATACACTATATTACTAAAAGTACACACGCATGAACTTTAATGGCATCCCAGTCTAAGAGCCCTTTCACGCGGGGCCGCCCATAACGTCGGCGGTAAAACGCCGCTTTTTTTTAGCGGCGTTTTACCGCCGGATTAGCGGCACATTTCGGCCGCTAGCGGGGCGCTTTTACCCCCCTGCTAGCGGCCGAGAAAGGGTTAAAACCGCCCGCAATAGTGGCGTTTTGCCGGCGGTATCCCAGCGCTGCCCCATTGATTTCAATGGGGAGCAGCGGTGAAGGAGCAGTAAACACACCGCTCCTTCACCGCTCCAAAGAAGCTGCTTGCAGGACTTTTTTTCCCCGTCCTGCCAGCGCAGCGCTCCGGTGTGAAAGCCCTCGGGCTTTCACACTGGAGACGATGCTGCAGCTGTTTGAGGGCAGATTGCAGGCGCTATTTTTAATGCTATAGCGCCTGCAAAACGCCCTCGGTGTGAAAGGGGTCTAAGGCTCCATTCACACTAGCGCGTTTTTTGATGCATTTTGCATTTTGCAGAAATGCATGGGAATTTTTTAACACAGGTTCCTATGGAACATGTTCACATCAATGCCTTTTTGTACCTCTGCGTTTTTGGAAAGGGTCAGGGACTTTTTTTCATGCAAAATGCAGCGTTTTGCATGTGATAGAATTTAATGGACCAGCATCAAAAACGCAAGTGCAGCGTTTTTGCAGCGTTTTTGCAGCATTTTGCATTTTTGGCGGGTTTTTTTGTTTTTTTTTAGACTTAAACGCCGCAAAAACGTTGTAAAAACGCTGCAAAAACGCTGCTCAAAAATGTGGCAAGCATCACAAAAAAAACTCCAGAAACGCTCAAAAGCAACCTGCATAGATGCGAATCGAGCCTTAGGCCTGATTCACACCCATGCATTTTTTGTGCTTTTTGCACTTTACAGATTTGCACTACATGGTTTTCTATTAGAACACGTTCTGTAATGCAAATCTGCAAAATGCAAAAAGCACTAAAAATGCATAGGTGTAAATCAGTCCTTAGTCCATAGGGTTCAATATTGAGTTGGCCCACCCTTTGCAGCTATAACAGCTTCAACTCTTCTATGAAGGCCGTCCACAAGGTTTAGGAGTGTGTCTATGGGAATGTTTGATCATTCTTGCAGAAACGCATTTGTGAGGTCAGGCACTGATGTTGGATGAGAAGGCCTGGCTCGCAGTCTCTGCTCTAATTCATTCCAAAGGTGTTCTGTCGGGTTGAGGTCAGGACTCTGTGCAGGCCAGACAAGTTCCTTCACCCCAAACTCGCTCATCCATGTCTTTATGGACCTTGCTTTGTGCACTGGTGCGCAGTCATGTTGGAACAGGAAGGGGCCACCCCCAAACACACTTGTACGATTTGTCCTACGATTTGGGGCTGCAAAGTCATTTGACAAGTCATTTCCCTGTGATTTCCAATGACTACCATTCATATTAGTATGACTTCAAGTCGTGCTGACTTCAAAGTAGTCCCTGCACTACTTTGATCCTACTTTAGCCCATTGAATATCACTGAAGTCGGATCAAAGTCGGATCGCCGTCTTAACTGATCCGACTTTGGCATGCGATTTGTGCTCTGATGATCTCAAAGGGGAACTCCACGCCAAATAGAAAAAAAAAATAACCCGGCATGGGTTCCCCCTCCGAGAGCATACCAGGCCCTTTGGTTTGGATTTTAAGGGGAAAACCCATGCCGAAAACACTGCGTGGGGATCCCCACAAAATCCATCCCAGCACACAGCCCAGCAGGTCAGGAAAAGGGAGTGGGGACGAACTTCACTGTTGGGACCGTACCAGGCCGCATGCCCTCAACATAGGGGGGTGGGTGCTTTGGGGCAGGGGGGCCCTGCGCCCCCCACCCCAAAGCACCTTGTCCCCATGTTGATGAGGACAGGGGCCTCTTCCCGGCAACCCTGGCTGTTGGTTGTCAGGGTCTGCGGGGGGAAGCTTATCAGAATCTGTAAGCCCCCTTTAACAAGGGCCCCCAGATCCCGGCCCCCCACCCTATGTGAATGAGTATCGGGTACATTGTTCCCTTACCCATTCACCTAATAAAAAGTGTAAAAAATAAAACACAGTACACAGGGTTATAAAGTAATTCATTAAGGCAGCTCCGTTGTCTCTTCCGATCTCTTCTCCCCCCTCCGGCTCTTCTGCCTTCTCCACTGATGTCTTCTGCCTCTGCCAGTTCTTCTCCCCTCTCCGGTTCTTCTCCACTCTCTGCTGATGTCTTCTAGCCCTCTCCGGTTCTTCTCCCTCTGTCCGCTGTCTTCTGCCTCTGCCTGGTCTTCACCGCTGTCTTCTGCCTCTGCCTGGTCTTCACCGCTGCCTTCTTGCTCTTTTGCCGGGTCTTCTCCGCTGTCTTCTCCCTCTGTTCTTCTTCCGATATTGACTCGACACTCTCTCCCGCGCTAATGCTGGGTGCATGGTGTGGGAAAGCTGTGGGTGACTGTCTGGGGGCAGGTTCGGCATCACTGGGGGGGGGGCAGGGTAATGATGTCAGCAATAGCAATTTGGTCACACACCGACTGTTCGCTGCATCACGCTATGCGCACAGCATTACTACTCTCCTTGGGGCACCCAAAGGTGTCCCAGGCCGCTAGAGTGTTCGGGTTTGGCTTGAAGAAAAGGTGGCAACCCTACCTGGGACTCGGGTGCAGGATGGATCCTTTCAAGAACGTATGGAGGATCTGGCAATGGGGGGTGGGGGGGGGGGGGGGTTTGCAGAGAGGACAGCAGGAGCTAGTACTGCTGGGCAAATTTTCAGGAGGGAACACCCAGGTTTGTTCTACTGGGCATCCCATATATCCTTATCCAAATTCAAATCCGTCAATAAAAATACAAAACAATCACATGGACTGTTGTCTCAAAAGTGACTGGGAAGTGAATGCCAGGCTGGGCAGGGTGACAGGTGGGCCACAGTTTTCAGCAGCCCTTACGGGGGGTACCGCTACTTGTGATCCGATGGTGCCGCTATTTATTTAGAAATTCGATCCATGTATGGCTGGCTTAACAGTTTTTTCCATTTGGGATAAAGGTTTTATACAAATGAGTAAAAGCTGATCATTGTAAGCGCCCACTGTCAGTAATAAATGGTTTGTCTCAGCTCTCTATCAGTTTTGCTGGACAGCTTAGTCTGTTAAAGTAAGTTGAAGGAAAAAATAAGTTAATGGTAGGATCGCAGGTGCAAATAAAAGAAAAAAAAACTACAAAAAGAAAACTAATACAGCCTCTGAAGACGCCCAGTGGGAGGGCGAAATTCATTAGGTGGGAACTTCCGGTGACGTCACTCTGCTGGCTCTGTACCGGCGTTACAGGCTTATTTGCACAGGAAACTTGTTTTAAATCTTTTTAACAATTATCCCTGGTTCACATTGGTGCGATTTGACATGTCAAATCGGCGACAATGGCACCGTCCTAATCGGTGCAACGCTGCATTTGCGGCGCTGCACCGATTTCAAAAAGAAGTTTCTGTACTGCTTCTTGCCATTTCGGGGTGCGATTTCCAATTGACATCTGTGCAGAAACCCGCACAGATGTCTGTGAAATCGCAGCTGAAATCGGGACTGACATTCGGGAGGGCTAAAACTGAATTACACTATGGAGATTTCTCTACCTCTTTTATGTGACTTTTAACCTGCCATCCTATCGAGAGAAGTGGAGGAGCTGGAGAAACGACATCTAAGCATTCATTCATTAAGGGGACAGTGCTGGGGATCTGCATATATATATATATATATATATATATATACATGCCACCAAGGGACCACACACCCTTTTTTTTCACCAGCAGCTGCCCATGCACTGCACTAGTTTATAGCACTTTAATGTTATTATTATTTAAGAGACACTTTTTTCTACCTTAGTGCGGGCATACAAATATTAGAAAACGAATACAACCACCACAACCATTCAGCCAAAAGTGTTCCAGCCGACTCCTTCATCAAAAGTCTTTTGTGGAACATAGCAGGGTCAGTGAGCAAATGTGAGCAATGGTGGGGTATGGGTCTGTGTGTGTATGTGTACAGGTTAGGGGGGTTGCGGGTGGAATTACTGTTCTGACTTAAAATATGTTTTATTATCAATATTATAGCCCCCAACTGTCCCTGATTTCGAGGGACTGTCCCTGAGCAATGTCCCTCTGTCCCTCTTTCCCCCTCATGTGTCCCTCATTTTGGTCTGATCTATATAGTTGTATATAAAATGCACTTTTTATCTTTCAAAAAGTGTTTCCTTTCATCCAAATTCTAAATTGCTGCATTTGTACATTTTAATAGTAGTGGTAAAAAAATAAAAATATCCTGTGTGGATTTAATTAACCTTTTTTTTTTGGTTAATTCTCCTTTAAGGGGGTGTGGCAGGGGGCGTGTCCTATGGCCACATACATTTGCTAGTAGGTGTCCCTCATTCCCATCTCAAAATGTTGGGAGGTATGTCAATATATCTGGATGTGCTAAATCCCAAGCCCAGCATCTGGACGTATTTAGATCCATCCTGGTGTGGGGACTAATGGGATAGTATCAATGTAAACACCTCACATGGCCCCGCTGAAAATAATTGATTTCAAAATAATATTACAAATGATTGGGCCTGAGCAAAACTGGTTGATTTAGTAACTATAAAAATGCATGGAAGGGAACGAAAAGACAGAAATTATGATGGTTTAACATTGGTTTCAAAGCTTTCAAGGTTTTTTGGTTTAAGTGGCTTTTAATTATTGATAATGTTATAGGTGTACTTTTGTTTGTTTTTAGATATAGTTTGTTGGTACACAAGGTCTTGCAGACAATGGGTGTGATAAAAAAAAACTCCAAATGCTGATTTCAAAATTTACAAATGTAAATTAAAAAGTATGGTGGTTTATCTTTGCCTTTTAGGTATTTAAAGGCTTTTTCAAGGCTTTTTAATTCATTTTAATTTAATTTTGATTAATTTAATTATTGTTTGCTGTTACTTGAGGAGTTTTAGAAACTAGGTGCACACTGTAGGTTTCTTTGTGTTTGGTGTATATTACAGTTATTTGATGCCTCCTAACATATAACAGGAAAAATACACTAAACAATTAAACATGTTTTAAAAACTGTATGCTGTCTGTTTAAATGTTTTAAATTGCTATTCACAATACCTTTTGGTATATTATTTGCTACAATTTTTTTTCATCATGGTATGCATGAAAATGCATACCATTGAATATACTTAAAAAAAGAGCAAATGTTTTCTCTGTGTTTTTTATTATTTTATTATTCTTTTATTTATTTACTTTTTTTGGTGTATTTTGTTGTTATTTTAGGTTTTCTAAATTATAAGAAAAAACGGGCAAAAATAACAACAATGGCACATTTAATATTGGGGAAATGCTTGTGTTACTGTCGTTTTAAAATTTCAATCTTTCTATTGTTACTGTTTTTAGCCATTGTCTAAAAAACCTCAAAAACCTAAACTCACCAGCAAAAAATGGACAGAGTATAATATTAATTTTTTTTTCAAGTGTTCACTTTTCTTTTCTTTAATTTAATAAATGGACATTTGATGTTTGTAAACAAATGCACATTCATTTACTAAGTGCACATGACTACTGTACATGATCATTACCATGGTTTCATTTCACCTTCTCAGAGTGTACTAAATGCCTTGTCTTTACAGTACAGATCATCGATAAAGAAGTCCATTCATAAAAATAACTTTTGTTAATAGACTTCATTATCAATGAGCTGTATTGTAAACACAATTCATTGAACAGACACTGGAAAGCTGATATGAGGACATGGCAATAACTCATCATGTTGTCAGGGATGTGATGTACAAACATCAAATGTCCATTGACTACAGTGGGGAATGAGATGCCTTTAACTACATAACAAAGTTTTCTTGTGGAGTGAGGAGAGGAGGGGGTGATGATTGCAGTGATAATATTATACTGACATTGTCTCAAAGCAACAGTGTCTGCACAAAATGAGTCTTATCCACTTATCGCAGGCAGCTTTACATCACTTTTGTTTCTCTTTGCAGCTCTGAAAGGCAAAATTAGAGGGTAATTTTACTGAAATTTTGGTAAACTCATCCCCACAAATGATATACATATTGTTGCACTCACTTCTGCAGGGATCCAGCATGTGACAGCTGCCACTTCCAGGTATCTCCCAGAGTGCCAGCACCGCAACCAATCAGGAAAAAGCTCTCCTGATTGGTGCTCACTTATATAGCTGAGCAATGTGCGTTATGCCTAATCTGGGCCCTCTTGCTACCTGTCTCTGTCTGTTGTGCACATGTGTCCACTGTTTTTCATTGCCGTTGTACCTCCTGTGTCCAGTTTTCCCCAGTACCATTGTGCTTCCTGTATCCAATGTTCTTCAGTGCCATTGTGTCTGCTGTATCCAGTCTTCCTCAGTGCTACTGTACCTCCTGTATCCAGTATTCTCAGGGCCATTGTGTCACCTGTATCCAATGCTTCTCAGTACCATTGTGCCTCCTGTATCCAATGTTCCTCATCGCCCTTGTGTCCAGTGGCGGCTGGTGCTCAAAAATGTTCAAAAACATCAATTGCAGCCTCACTATGCCCATCAAACACAGCCACTGTGCCCATCAAACGCAGCCACTGTGCCATCAAACGCAGCCACTTCGCCCATCAAAAGCAGCCACTGCACCATCAAATGCAGCCACTGTGCCATCAAATGCAGCCACTGTGCCCATCAAATGCAGCCACTGTGCCATCAAATGCAGCCACTGTGCCATCAAATGCAGCCACTGTGCCCATCAAACGCAGCCACTGTGCCATCAAATGCAGCCACTGTGCCATCAAATGCAGCCACTGTGCCCATCAAATGCAGCCACTGTGCCATCAAATGCAGCCACTGTGCCCATCAAATGCAGCCACTGTGCCATCAAATGCAGCCACTGTGCCATAAAACGCAGCCACTGTGCCCATCAAACGCAGCCACTGTGCCCATCAAATGCTGCCACTGTGCCCATCAAATGCTGCCCCTGTGCCCCATCAAATGCTGCCACTGTGACACCCCCCCCCGCCCCGCAGTTCACCTTTTTTGAAGCCTATTAGAGCCTATGGCTCTAATCAGATGCTTCTAACCCCCCCCCCCCCCCCGCCGCTGTAATTCAGGGCCATGGGCGGCGGCCATGGTTAGATTCATGCAATGCATGAATCTATCCATTAATCATAGAGGGGGGTGGCTGGAGAGAGGACGCACTTAATGGACGCACAGCCACTGCTTATGTCTCATTTATCTATTGTTCCCCAGCACCATTATGCCTCCTGTGTCCTGTGCTCCTCAGTACCATTCTGTCTCATGTAGCCAATGTTCATCAGTGCAATTGTATCAGTATACATTGTTCTCCAGTCTATTGTACCTCCTCTATCCAGTATTTCTCAGTGCCATCGTACCTCCTGTATCCAATGTTCCTCAGTACCAGTATGCCTCCTGTATCCAATGTTCCTCAGGGGTATTGCGCCTCCTGTATACAATGTTCCTCAGTGTCATTGTGTCTCCTGTTTCCATTGTTTTCCAGTGTCCTTGTGCCTCCTGTGTCCTCAAAGCCCTTGTGCCTCATGTATCCATTGTTCTTCAGCACCATTGTGCCTCCTGTATCCAGTTTTCCTCAATGCCCTTGCGTCTCATGTATCCAGTGTTCCCCATCACCATTGTGTCTCCTGAGTCCAATGTTCCTTAGTGCCCTTGTGCACTCCTATATCCACGGTTTCCCAGTACCATTGTGTCTCCTATATCCTATGTACCTCAGTGCCATTGTACCTCCTGTGTCCAGTGTTCCTCAATATCATTGTGTCTCCTTTATCCAGTCTTCCCCAGCACCATTGTGTCCCCTGTATCCAGTGTTTCTCAGTGCACTTGTGTCTCCTGTATCCAGCGTTCTTTTGTGCTTTTATGTCTCCTGTATCCAATGTTCTCCAGTGCCATTGTGTCTACTGTATTCAGTGTTCCTCAGTTCAATTGTGAACCAGTGTTTTTTGTGACCCCTGTGCACTTCTGTTACTTCATTGCACCCAATGCAACTCCAAGTGCACCCCCATGCCTCTGTGCACCCCTGTATCCCCAATGCACCCCTGTATGCCCCTGTGGCTCAGAGTTCTCTGCTGCGTCTAGTGTACCTTTGTAAGCCCCCATAACTCTGAGTGCACCCCTGTTCCTCACACAGCCTCTGGTACACCCAACAGTTGTCTGGCCTGCTAAGCTCTCCTGCCATAGCCCTCTGCAGCCTCTCCACCTTCAGGTACACTCCTGCTATCACCTGGACTATCTTACTCTCCTTGGATACAGAACCCTGTCTGTGACACATTTAGTCACTATGTGGCAAAGGCTTCCCTGTGCAATGTGTTTCGGCACTGTATGACCACCGATGTCTGAAGATGTCAGTGCTCATTCAAACACTTAGGAGATGAGTCCTCATTCTGGTGGAATTCACATTTCTAGGACAAAATAGCAGGAAATAACTTTCTAAGATATAAAAAGGAGTTTCTCCCTGGGGTGGTTAATTTTAGCGAAATAATTTCATGGTGACATTATAGTGATATCCTCTGAGTGGATATCAGGGTGTGCGGACCGGAGGTCAATGATCGAGTGAGGACAGCACACTCGGACAGAGGTGAATGTCTGATGAGACACCAGATCCGTCTTTTCAATTCATGTCACTCTGTATTACTTCCACACTGTACAGAGAGAATACAGAGAGCTTCACATTATCCAGCCAGAGAGAAACAGATACTGAAGGTACAGCTGTAATCATAGACTATACTATACTATACATACTGAGAATTACACCACACTCACAGGACAAGAGAAGTGGTGCTGTGCAGAGTCCATACATACAGAATAAGACCAGATACTGAGAATTACACCCAGCATACAGGACAAGAGAAGTAGTACTGTGCAGAGTCCACACATACAGAGTAAAAACAGATACTGAGAATTACACCCAACATACAGGACAAGAGAAGTGATACTGTGCAGAGTCCATATATACAGAATAAGAACAGATACCGAGAATTACACCCAACATACAGGACAAGAGAAGTGATACTGTGCAGAGACCTTTTATAAACCCATGCTGATTACTACTAATGGGAAGGCTGGCCACCCTACTTAAGCCTGCCCTCCTTCTCCTTTCTCCTGTCGGCTTTGCCTCTCGTATGATGCTTCTGGACATTACACGTCATTCCCGGGCAACGGTCTGACGTCATTTCCGGTTTTTAGCGCCGCAAGGAAGGCGCTCGGCTGCAGCAGGAGTTGGGTCTCTGCTCAATTATTGTAGGGACAGATATCGTTCGGGGAGGGGGGTCCATGGGTGGGCTATGGCCCGCCCGTTTAGCTTGCTTGGTCCGGACATGGGGGGGTCAAAATAGGGGGGCCTGCTCTTCGTGCCATGTGGGGGGGTTTCTTTTAATGTTGGGGGCTTTTTAGGGGCGGGCTGTCGGCATACAGCTGCGGATGGGGGTGCAGGGGGGAGATCTGTTGTCTGCCTCATGCAGGTCTGGGTTGTGCGAGCGGGTGCACCAGAGCCAGCCATGGTGGGTCAGCAGGTAAGGCTCAGAGCTGCCCTCATGCAGCAACTTTCCCTGCACCGTGTTCATATGTTCAGAGTTTCAGTGCGTATGGAACATGTTGTCTGATGGTGGGTGGCAAGAGGGGGTCAGGCTTTGGTCACCCGATCCGCATCTCCTTGTTTTTACTTGTTCGTGGATGTATTTATATTTACAAGTATTGCCATGTTCGGCAGTCATCTTGTGTTAGCTCTGCATGTTAATTTCTCACACGTCTGTCATATATTTTTCTTTAGGAAACAGGTAGAAGTGTGTATACGTTCAAGTCTGTGTTCAGTTCAGAGTGCTCAGTAAGTGATATGTTTTCTAGTTCTTTATGGTCTGGGTTCACAAGTTCCACTCATATTGTTTTACACAGGTTTCCCTTGGTGACGGTCGCATAGGATTAGGCTGGGGTTGGACTTTTAGGCAGGGTGGTATGGCATGGTAGGATTGGTTGGGGCCAGGGCCGTCTTTAAGGCAGAGCAAAAGGGGCAGCTGCCCTGGGCCCTGTCATTGTTGTGGGGTCCAAAGCAGCTGCCTCATACTTGCCAACTATCCCAGTTTAAATTCACTTGTCCTTTAAAGTTTTAGTCCTGTGCTGTGTCCCAATATCTTAGTGTGAAGTGCTGCTCCTAATGCTGCCCAGCTCTGCCTTATTGTTGTGTACAGATGACTCAAGTGCAGAACCTGTGAATAACCGGCATTCATATGTAAATAGCTGCGGCCGGCGGCATTGATATGTAAATAAAGGCGGCATTCATATGTATATCATGCCCCCCTGCAGTGAGGAGATGATGTACTGTAACCTCTAGCAACCAATCAGTGAGCAGTAATACTGTACAGTAATCTCTAGTAACCAACTGACAAGCAGAAATTATTTGCTGTAACCTCTAGCAACTAATCAGTGAGCGGTAATGCTTGCTGTAACCTCTAGCAACCAGTCAGTGAGCGGTAATGATACACTGTAACCACTGGAAACCAATCGCAATTGCTGCCTGATCTGATACAGTAAACTGATTTTAAGTCTAGCTGTTATTTATTGTATGTCTCAGAGCAGGTGGAGAGTGAAATTGCATGGGGGGGGGGGGGGTTTGGGGGCCCAAGAAAACTTTTGCCCAGGGTCCAATCAATATTAAAGACGGCCCTGGTTGGAGCTCATGTCCATTATAGCCGTCAAGTCTCACATTGTTCATGGCCACGTGAGGGGGGGGGGTTGCTGCGGCAGCGTGTTTTACACTGGACAGGTCATCAGCGTAGGGCTCGCTGCCACAGTCACGGGGTAGTCATTTTCTTTAGTTAGGATGTTGGGGCCGCACGGCTTCCACCTTCCCACCATCGGCACGGCCGTATCCCCACCACGTCATGTGGGGTTGGCCAGTGGAGGGCTCCTGCCAGGGGTACCTAGGCATCTCATAGGTCGGTGGCTGGGTCATTTATTACGTCCTGTCTGGCCCTCCTCCATTCAGAGGTCACTCACTGTGGTTATATGTTAGTCACGCGATTTGTTGTCACAATCATGTTTCATTTTCTACCTGAGTTTCACACAGCCATGCGTCATTCCAAGTGTTAGCTTTGGTATGTTTTGTTCCTTTTTCCTGTAGTTGTTGTTCCTGCTTAGCAACTAAGGGTCACGAGGTATCATTTTTCTGCTTTCAGTTCATCTCAGGTAGGTGATTGTTGGTTCATCTTATATTGGCTGCTAAAGCTCATACATGGGTTGTGGTAATTTTTTCATGTACTAGGCCTTACAGTTCACACCACTGCGGGGTCACCCATCACGTTTATGGGTGTTAACGGATTGAGATGTTTCATTTATAATTGACTTGTGCAGTGTGGCAAGTCTCCTCATCCGTTTCTCATACATTCATGTTACGTTCATGCATCATGGCATTTCACCACTCGTTACAGTTGCCTGACACGTCTTCAGGGTTTTCGTGGGTTCGGGTTACCTAAATTTGCCTGCTATGCTTCAGGTTGCTCGGTCCCTGTTTCAGGGGTCTGACACGTTTTCAGTCCCGTTCATACATTGTATTTCAGGGTTGGCATCGGTCGCCAGGCGCAGGCCTTGTATGTTTAGTGAGGGGAATTCAAGGTCGAAGGTAAGTCATGATTACTTTATGTATTGTTCTTACTTCATCGTGTCTGCTTCTGCCTTCACGCTTTAGGTCACGTTTCGCCACTGCAGTTTTTACCCATCACATTTATAAGTGACAGCGGGTTGAGACAATTGTTTCTAATTGGCTTGTGTGGTGGCAAGTCTCCTCACCCGTTTTCTTATTCAGCTTACGTTAGACCATTTCATTCATTACACTACTCGTCACGTTGGACCTGACACGCTTTCAGGTTCTATAGGCCTGAGTGGACGTTTTTAATTGGCCTGTTGCACCGCAGGTTACTCGGCCTCCATATTTGGTATGGTGTACACTTTCTTAGGCTCATTTACGCATGTTTCTTTTGAGGGAAAAGAAGGTAGCTGGATTGGTTAAAGAGGGTTGTTAAGGGACAGGATAGGTTCACTTGGTGTGTGATGTTTGCTTATGATGGTTTGTTTGGTTATTTAGGTCATGTCACAGGCAGCGGACATTGAAGACTTTGCCTCCATCCCACCTTCTCCGGCTAGGCAGAGACCTTTTGTAAACCCATCCTAATTACTACTAATGATACTTTTTTCTTCAGTACATTTTTGGATATAATGCCTTATCATCCAATAATTTACCCACTATTGATGTTAGGCTGACTGGCCTGTAGTTTCCAGGAATTTGTCTCTGTCCTTTTTTGAATATTGGTACCACATTGGTTTTTCTCCAATCAGCTGGTACAATTCCTGTCAGTATGCTGTCCGCAAAGATTAGGAAAAAATGGTCTGGCTATAACCTCACTGAGTTTTCTAAGGACTCTTGGGTGTAAGCCATCTGTTCCTGGTGATTTAATTATATTAAGTTTATCTAGTCTTTCCTTGACTCCCGCCTCTGTTAGCCACAAGGGTACGTCCTGTGATGTGTCACTAACAGTACTGTTGTGGTCGGTATACACCTCCTTTTTCTGCATAAAGACTGAGGAGAAGAAGGCATTTAGTAGAGTTGCCTTCTCTGTGTCATCTGTAAGCATCCTCCTGTCCTCGTCTTTTATGTGTGCAATGTGCTGATCTTGCCTTTTTATTGTTAATATATCTAAAAAATATCTTTGGATTTTTTTTTTACTCTCCTCCACCATGTGTCTCACGTAATCTTGTTTTAGCCACCCTGATTGCATTTTTACACTTCTTATTGCAATCCTTGTAGTGCTGGAATGCTGATGATGGCCCATCCCCTTCATATATTTTAAAGGCCTTATTTTTCTCTTTAATGAGGCTTTTCACATTACGGTTTAGCCACCCAGGTTTAAAGGGTTTGTTAACCCATCTATATAAGACTATGACAGCCCTTCTATTAGAGGCTGGCATAGCACACTATGTCAGTAGTTTTCAAAAGCGAGCATTCTAAATACCTAATTTAGGCTGTCTTCAGGCCGGTCACATTACTGCTTTACAGCTATGATGGATTGCTTAAGCGGGAGGGGCCATGATCTCCCTCTGACGTTAGTCGGGGAGATCACGTGGCCGCTCGTCTCCTCCACAGAAGCTCTGTATCGTAGCTGTAAAGCCGCCGCAAGTCACGTGACCGGCCTGAAGACAGCTCAAATTTGGTACTTAGAACGCTCGGTTTTGAAAACTACTGACATAGTGTGCTATGCCAGCCTCTAATAGAGGGGCTGGCATAGTCCTATATAGATGGGTTAACAAACCCTTTAAACCTGGGTGGCTAAACCATAATGCGAAAAGCCGGAGACAGACACAGAGGGAGATGACAGGCAGGAAGGAGGGGGTGAGGGGGGAGAGAGGAGAGCTGAGAGGACAGATACGTATGATGCAGGGATGTACTCTGACCATGGTGATCGGGGCTGAGCATCCCTGATTTTCATGGTCAGTGCAGAGAGGGCATACAGAAAGTGCCAGGTTCAGGGGTTTTTTTTTTACAGTTTAGAGAGGGGCAGATTACACAGCACAAGCACTGTGCTGTGTAATCTGCTTTAAGGGACTAGGATCTGTATATTTTTTTGGGGGGGTTAACAAACACTTTAAACTTCAAACAGATACTGAGAATTACACCTAGCACACAGGACAAGAGAAGTGGTACTGTGCAGAATCCATAAATACAGAATAAGAACAGATACTGAGAATTACACCCAGCATACCGGACAAGAGAAGTGGTACTGTGCAGGGTCCATACATACAGAATAAGAAGAAATACAGGGAATGACATCCGGCATACAGGACAAGAGAAGTGGTACTGTGCAGAGTTCAGGGGCGGACTGACCATTCGGGCACTCGGGCACTGCCCGAGGGCCCCATGCCACTAGGGGGCCCCATCAGGGTTGTCAGCCTCAATAAAACCAGGGACAGTATGTAAAAATCTGTGTTTTTTTAAAAATCCCAAGATTATAGCTGCCCCGCCTCTCCAGTACCTTTTCAGTGTGTGTATGTGTATTCTGTGTGTGTATACTGTGTGTGTATATTGTGTGTCTGTGTGTGTATACTGTATGTGTGTGTATACTGTGTGGCCCCATAATCTATTGCCTGGGGGGCCCCATAATCTCCTATTGCCCGGGGGCCCCCTAATCTTTTCCTATTGCCCGGGGGCCCCATAATCTCCTATTGCCCGGGGGCCCCAAGAGTTGTCAGTCTACCTCTGGCAGAGTTCATACATACAGAATAAGAACAGATACCGAGAATGACACCTGGCATACAGTAACAGGACAAGAGAAGTGGTACTATGCAGAATCTTTACATACAAAATAAGAACAGAGATACTGAGAATTACACCCAGCATACAGGACAAGAGAAGTGGTACTGTGCCCTGTCTATGTGTACTTGACTAAAGGAGAATATTTGGCTGTATTAATATTACCAGTTTACATAAAAAAAAAACTCCAACATTTAACACACACATATGAATTTGTTTAGGACAATCCCTTGCTGAATTGGTTGTATCTGTGTTACAATCTTGTATTACTCTAACAAATCTATATTTGTTACAGTAACAGAAATGTATTTTTCTAGCAAGTAGTTACAATGCGTTGTGGTCAGCAAACAAAATTCAATTTATATTTGTGCACAATATGGATGAACAGTGCCAGGCTGGAGCTGGTAATGGATCTGATCGGCCATAATGAAGAATGGCAAGTCTGTACTGAGGGCAAGAACCACCCAGCAAGGGGACCAAGCAGAAAAGAGAATTCTGGGTAGGATTGCATTCAATGTACTGCATGCTGTACCATAAGCCTATTTAATTCAGTAATTGTTACCAACATGAAAATGAGAAATATTATTGCAATGTCAAAATTCATTTTTATTGTAAGAGAGAGAAAATGGCATGCAGCTCGTTCATTTATAAGCAGTGAGTAATGTGTAGAAGAAGCAAAATACTACAAAGACATAATGCAAAGTGATTGAGTGGCACAGAATCTCAAGAGTCAAGGCAACACTGCTACTTTTAAAATTATTATTATTATTACTACTATCATTGCAAAAGTATTAAAAAAAAGCAAAACTGCTATCAGACTCGGTATGAATTGTAATTCCTAAACTATTCTGTAAGAGATAAGCATTAGAACACCCTGGAAGAGGCTTCACCTTAAAGGGGACCTGTCAGTAACCTTGAAAGTCCACATGGATAAATCTCTGATATGTCAGTATATACAGCAAGCAACAGTATCATTTTTTTTTTTTAGAAAAATTCCACCTTTTATCATTAAAAAGCTGTTCTTGAGCTGAGCATTTCCTCAGTCAGTGGTTGCCAGCGGTTTAGACATTAATGGCTGTGTGTTGAGTTATTTTGAGGGGACAGCAAATTTACACTGTTATACAAGCTGTACACTCACTACTTTACATTGTAGCAAAGTGTCATTTCTTCAGTGTTGTCACATGAAAAGATAGAATAAAATATTTACAAAAATGTGAGGGGTGTACTCACTTTTGTGAGATACTGCATGTCTTAAATACATCCATATATATTTGCATAAAGTGCTTGACGTGACCAATGTTGAAAATTCATATGTGCAAAAAAGATTTAACCTACAGAACAATAAAGTGGTGGTGTAGTGGGTAGCACTCTTGCCTAGCAGTAAGAAGGGTCGCTGGTTCGAATCCTGACCACGACACTACCTGCCTGGAGTTTGCATGTTCTCCCTGTGTCTGCGTGGGTTTCCTCCGGGTACTCGGGTTCCTCCCACACTCCAAAGACATGCTGGTAGGTTAATTGGATCCTGTCTAAATTGGCCCTAGTATGTATGAATGTGAGTTAGGGACCTTAGATTGTAAGCTCCTTGAGGGTGTAGGGACCGATGTGAATGTATAATGTATATGTAAAGCGCTGCGTAAATTGACGGAGATATATAAGTACCTGAAATAAATAAAAAATAAATAAACATATATATAAAATATATAAAAAATCATGAGTCCATATAGGTAGCCCCAATTCAAAGTGACTTGTGCTTAAAAGTTCATGCAGATATAACCAGCTGGTGAATGGGTGGAAAAAAAATCAATAAATATGTTGCGCTAAATAAAAAATAAAAAAAATCACAAAATAATACATCACGTGAGTCCAAGAGTCGCCAACGTGACATATAAGGTGTGAAAAAACAGAGGAATAGTTGGGACTTTAAATGAGGTTATAGGGGCCGTTCAGATCCCCTCCTCCATCCCGATTCAATATACATAAAAAGAGAAGAGCAAAGGGCGGGACTTTGAATGAGGCACACGGAAGCAAATACAAGAATTGGGCAGAAAGCAGGTTTTAATAGATTTAAAATAGTCATATATTTACATATTATTATCGCACATAGCTAATACTAATACTCTATATTTCATCAAGATATACATTCCAACAAGGACTTGTTTGCAAATGCATGAAAAATTTAATATCTAAGAGACACAAATGATATGGAATATGTGACACATTGAAGTGTCAATTGGAAGGGGTTACAAAGAAAGAACACAGATAAAGATGGAACGTCCATACATGATTTATACTTGTGTACACCTATCGGTAGTTGTAAGATCTACGCGTTTCGGGACCTTATAGCCACTCGTCAGGAGCAAAACCGCAGTGATCACCTATGGGTATGGAAAACAACCATATTTTAAAAGGGTTTAGGAGAAAAGGTGGGCAAATGTAGAATATGTCCCTCACATACGGACACTTGACCCACAAACTTACATATATATCTGCGCAATGGCGGTGCGGCCATGAGAGTCAGGCCAGCCAAAGATGTCACATCCCGGAGCTGAGGGGGCGCATCGGGGCGAAATACAACCAGCATGAACAACGCCCCAGGTGGGTACAGAGGGGAGTGACAACGGTGAATGGTGAGAGGAGGGGAAGGGGGCGGCAGATGGGACGGTGTTCTCCAAGATAAGGGAGACCTACGAAAAATGAGTGATGTGTGAATAAAAACTAATATTGAAGTGTGTGAAAAATATGAAATATAGTGAGGAAGAAAAATGCATAGAAGAAACAGGGAACAAATTCTTTTGCTCTTCTCTTTTTATATATAAGGTGTGAAAATTCTTGACTGTTCTATCACCAACTTCCTCCACTATGTGAACAAACCACCACCAATGATCAAGATGTGCTCTTACCAGAGAGCGTTGACCCCCTATTATGGGAGGTCAACAAGGGCTTGTGTGTCTGGGATACTCCAACTCCGTTGTGAGATCCACATAAGGTATGCAAGAGATATAGCTCCAAATGGCCAGCGGGGGTAGTAACGAATCCTCTCAATCCAACCATGGCATCAGACAGTGTACCCCAAATAATGAACGCCAATATAGTGTAAAACCTTTTTCCAACAGGATTTAATGAAGGTAATGCACTTACATGAGAAAGAATAATACCAGCATATGCCAGACACATTGGCTTCCAAGTGTAAATCCTCTAGCTGCGATGACAGGAAGTGACACCCTCGCCGAATGGGTGGAAATCACTCGTGCTCCCCCCTCAGATCTGCACTCACCAGATAGCTAAACCCCTGCAGTGGACTTTGTAGCAGGTCGCAAGGTGAGAGACTTTGCCAGGGGCTAATCTGTGTCAGACATTTGTGAACACAGTCAAGAACTACACCAGAATTTAGATCAGTGCTCTCCAAACTGCGGCCCGGGGGGCCAGATGTGGCCCTTTGCTTGCTTTTATCCAGCCCTTGGGGCGCCATTTCATCCAATGACACCAATGATGAGGCACTATTCTTCCCACTGACACCAACAATGGGGCACGATTTCTCCCAGTGACACCAACAATGGGTTCCAATGACACCAATGATGGTGCACAATTTCTTCCAATGACACCAACAATGGGGCCCAGTGACACCAATGCTGGGGCACAATTCCTCCCACTGACACCAAAGGTGGGGCACTATTCCTCCCACCGACAACAAAGATGGGGCATTGTTTTTTCCCACTGACTTTAGGAATTTTTCTACTCCCAGTGGCCACAGTTTGGCCCCCCTAAAGTCTGAGGGACAGTAAACTGGCCCTTTGTTTAGAAAGTTTGGAGACTCCTGATTTGGATGACTGTGTCATCTTTGAGCTGGTCTCTCAGTCCAGTAAATAGAATAAAATGTAATATTTTTTTATAACCTAACCCTGCTTTAAACTTCTCCACAACATTATCCCTGACCTGTCTGGTGTGATCCTTGGCCTTCATGATGCTGTTTGTTCACTAAGGTTCTCTAACTATTTATTTTTTTATTTATTACAGGTACTTGTATAGTGCCGTCAAATTACACAGCGCTTTACATATACGTTGTACATTCACATCAGTCCCTGCCCTCAAGGAGCTTACAACCTAAGGTCCCTAACACACATTCATACATATATTTGGCCAATTTTAGACAGGATCAGATTAACCTACCAGCATGTCTTGTGGGATGTGTGGGAGGAAACCAGAGTACCCGGAGGAAACCCACCCAGGCACAGGGAGAACATGCAAACTCCAGGCAGACGGTGTAGTGGTCAGGATTCAAACCAGTGACCCTTTTTGCTGCTAGGTGAAGGTGCTAACCACTACACCACTGGGCTGACCAACAAACCTCTGAGGGCTTCACAGAACAGCTGTATTTATACTGATATTAAATGACACACAGGTGGACTCTATTTACTAATTTGGTGACTTCTGAAGGCAACTGGTTCCACTAAATTTTAGTTAGAGGTATCAGAGTAAAGGGGGCTGAATACAAATGCACCCCACACTTTTCACATATTTATTTGTAAAAAAAAATTGAAAACCATTTATTATTTTCCTTCCACTTCACAATTATGTGCCACTTTGTATTGGTCTATCACAGAAAATCCCAATAAAATACATTTATGTTTTCGGTTGTAACATGACAAAATGTGGAAAATTTCATGGGATATGAATACTTTTTCAAGGCACTGTAAATATTGGATTAAAGCCATGATTCCTCAACCACTGTGATGTCATAAAAAAAAAAAAAAAATAGAAAGCACTACATTTTTTGGTGATAATGTCATAATGGGTGGGTATTCTCACCCTATAACTACCTGCACCCCTTGACAGTCAATAAAAGCATCATCTCCATTCAAATGAATAGGTGGGAGCCATTTAAAGCTCAGTACACCCTTAAACATCCCCTGTTTAACTTCACCTCCCTTTTTACCCCAAAATACTTCACCAAAAATGGCAAAATTCGATTGAAATCTCAAGATTTTTCCCAAATATTCAGAGAAACCAGAACTATCAGTTTCACGTATTCACTAATTATTACAAGTTGGACTATTAGAGCTGATACAGCTTTATGTGCCTGGAAGGAATACATTAAATCCGCAGCCCATAGAATTGTTACACAATAGATTTATGACCTGAGCTTTGGTTCTCATTAGTGTTTGCCTGTGGCTGGGGGGGGGGGGGTCTGTGATTTCCTATGAAATCTGTTAACTGTGATCCCATTACAGAGCTTCGGTGAGTGTAAGCATCTGTGCGAGGTGTAAATTTAAAGGGCCCTTTCAGTAGGAGGTTTTTCTTTCCCCTACTCGATGGGGTGGCACGCGGGAGGTAACCGCCCCGGGGCGCCCATTTTCTGACATCCAATGACCCAGCCAAACGCCCGGGTCAATTTTGCTTGGGATGATTAAACGTATTATGAAGTGGTTTGGATAGGATTTAATGGGCTGTGCCCTTCTAATTAGTCCTGTAATACAAGAAGTTTAATGAGTGAACGATGAGCCACTGGGGTGGGCGATCTCGGGGGCTCGGGTCCCGCTCATGTGCGTTTTCATTGCTGTAGGGGAATAAATATATTTAATATTATATAAAAAAAACCTGGAAACATTACAGTGCAATGTGTACAAATACAAAAGAAGAGATACAATATGACAGAGCTTAATTGTTTAAAGGATACAAATACAGTGCTGTGAAAAAGTATTTGCCCCCTTCCTGATTTTTTATTTTTTTGCATATTTGTCACACTTAAATGAGTCAGATCATCAAACAAATTTTAATATTACACGAAGATAACCCAAGTAAATACAAAATTAATTTTGTAAACAATTATTTCATTTATTAAGGGAACAACGGTGTTCAAACCTGCCTGGCCCTATGGTAAAAGTAATTGCCCCTAAACCCAATAACACCCTTAGCGGCAACAACTGCAATCAAGCTTTGCTATAACTGGCAATGAGTTTTTCACATCATTGTGGAGGAGTTTTGGCCCACTCTTCTTTTCAGAATTGTGTTAATTCAACCACATTGGAGGGTTTTCCAGCATGATCGGCCTCTGTTTAAGGTCATGCCACATCATCTCAAATGGATTTAAGTCTGAACTTTGACTACGCCACTCCAAACTCTTCATTTTGTTTTTATGAGGCACTCAGATGTGGACTTCCTGGTGTGTTTCGGTTCGGATCATTGTCTGGCTGCATAACCCAAGTGAGCTTGAGGTCAGGAACTGATGGCCGGACATTCTCCTTCAGGATTTTCTGGTAGAGCGCAGAGTTCATGGTTCCATCAATGATGGCAAGTCGTCCAGATCCTCAAGCTGCAAAGCAGCCCCAGACCATCACACTACTGCCCTGTACACACGGTCGGATTTGTTCGAACATTCCGACAACAAAATCCTAGGATTTTTTCTGACGGATGTTGGCTCAAACTTGTCTTACATACACATGGTCACACAAAGTTGTCGGAAAATCCGATCATTCTGAACGCGGTGACGTAAAACACGTACGTCGGGACTATAAACGGGGCAGTGGCCAATAGCTTTCATCTCTTTATTTATTCTGAGCATGCGTGGCACTTTGTCCGTCGGATTTGTGTACACACGATCGGAATTTCCGACAACGGATTTTGTTGTCGGAAAATTTTATATCCTGCTCTCAAACTTTGTGTGTCGGAAAATCCGATGGAAAATGTCAGATGGAGCCCACACACGGTCGGAATTTCCGACAACACGCTCTGATCGGACATTTTCCATCGGAAAATCCGGCCGTGTGTACGGGGCATACCACCACCATGTGTGACTGTTGGTATGATGGTCTTTTTATGAAATGCTGTGTTAGTTTTAAGTCAGATGTAACGGGACGCACACCTTCCAAAAAGTTCAACTTTTGTCTCCACAGTCCACATAATATTTGCACAAAAGTCTTGGGAATAATCAAGATTTTTTTTGGCAAATGTAAAACGAGCCTTTGTGTTCTTTTTGGTCAGCAGAGCCGTTGGCCTTGGACCTCTCCTATTGACGCCATTTTTGCCCAGTCTCTTTCTTATTGTTGAATCGTGAACACCTTACCTGAGGCAAGTGAGGCCTGCAGCTCTTTAGATGTTGTTCTGGGTTCTTTTATTTCCTCCTGGATAAATTGTTGTTGTGCCTTGGTAATTTTAACCGGCCGGCGACTCTTGGTAAGTTTCACCACTGTTCCAAGTTTTCTCTATTTGTAAATAATGGCTCTCACCGTGGTTCGCTGGAGTCCCAAAGCTTTAGAATGGCTTTGTAAACCTTTCCAGACTGATACATATCAATTACTTTGTTTCTCACCTGTTCTTGAATTTCTTTAGATATGATATGTTGCTTTTTGAAATCTTTTAGCATGCATCATTTTGTCAGAAAGCTTCTTTTTAAGTGATGCCTTGAGTCAACAGGTCTGGCAGTAATCAGGCCTGGGTGTGGCAAGTGGAATGTAAAAACAGAAAAGAACTGAGCCATCAGCCATTTGCGCTGGTCCTATCCTCTCGGCAACAGGTCCCGGGGTGTCGATCCACAGAAACAGCGCTTTTGCGCCCTTTTGAAAGCTATTTATACTAGCTCGTTTGTGAGTATAATTTTTACTGTTTTTATGCTGCATTAAAGTTTATCAGTGGTAATGCACTAGGTTGGTGCGCCCTCTTTCTTTTCTGTTTTTTTTTAGCTTGAATACCCATTGTTCAAATGAGGGCTGCAAGACGCTAGGCATTACTTCTATAGGTGGCTGCACCACATATCCAGTTCATGGACACCTGGGCACAGGAGAGGTCTTTTTTCTTGAAGTGGAATGTAAATCAGCTTTCAAAAAAATGTGGTTAATCACAGTAAATGTATGATTTAGCAAAGGGGGGGGGGGACGACTACTTTTTCACATAGGGTCTGGCCGGTTTGGACAGCTTTTTTCCCTTAATAAATGAAATCATCATTTAAAAAACTGCATTTTGCACTTACACTGGTTATCTTTGTGTAATAATAAAATTTGTTTGATGATCTGAATTATTTAAATGTGACAAATATGCAAAAAAAAAAAATATATCAGGAAGGGGGCAAATACTTTTTCACAGCACTGTATATAAATATTCTCTTTATTGTTAAAAATGCTATATGTGGCTTTGCAGCTTTCTCTGGACTGAGAATCTTTGCACAACACTAAAGAACATATAGAAAACTTGCCAACATCATGACATATCGTCATTGAGATTTTATTAAATAGCAATGTCTACTGCTTACAAATAGCAATGTCTACAGCTTAAAAAAATTCTTAGCAACAATGGAGGATCTCCTGCTTGCAGATGGTTGAGCAGGTCTCATTCCAAATGGTTTGATATAATTGGCTGTGTTGCCAATTACTCCATTACTGGCCTCCTGCAGAACATTGCTCCATCCGATCTCCCTCCTGCAGATATATATTGATATCTGCTGAACCAGCCGAATTTCGAACTCGCTGGATGCAGGGCAGCCCAACAACTCAATAGCATACTGGGCAAGTTCTGGCCAGTGGTCAATTCTCATCACCCAGTAAGTCAAGTGATGGAATAATCTGCAGAATACATTAATATATATCTGAGATTTGATCCATTGATGGGCAGGCTGATTGTACCCAAGTCAATCCATCGATGGGCTTGGGTAAATCCAGCATGTCGGATTTCTAGCATGCGATTATTGCAAGCGGCTATAGCTGCTAGCAGTAATCATTGTATTCTCCCAGCAGGGACGGACTTGCAGAGTGCACAGTCTATTTGTCTTTGGTAAATAAACCCAGTGTTTTTAAGCACCAGACATTGCTATCTAAGAAAGTAAAAAATGAGTAATGCCGCGCACACACGAGCGGATTTTCCATCAGAAAAATCTTAGATGATTTTTCCGACGGAATTCCGCTCAAGCTTGGCTTGCATACACACGGTCACACAAAAGTTCGCTGAACTTTCGACCGTCAAGAACACGGTAACGTACAACACTACGACGAGCCGAGAAAATGAAGTTCAATGCTTCCGAGCATGCTTCAAATTGTTTCCAAGCATGCGTAGGAATTTTGTGCATCGGAATTGCTACAGACGATCTGAATTTCCAATCGGAACTTTTTCCGACCGAAAAATTGAGAACATGCTCTCAATCTTTTGCTGTCTGGAATTCGGCCGGCAAAAGTCCGATGGATCATACACACGGTCGTATTTTCCAACCGAAAGGTCTCATCAGTCTTTTGCTGTCCGAATTTCCGATTGTATGTACGTGGAGTAAAAGTAAGCTGGGATGCACGCTTAGGGCAGCGGCTACCTGTTGCCAAGCGGGATCAACAATGGAGGATCTCCCACTTCTTAATGGTTGAGCATGTCTCATTCCAAATGGTTTTATCTGATAAGTTGTGTTACCAAGAATGTTTTTGAGTACCAGACATTGCTATTAAAAAAAGTGAACTAGGCATAGGCCTGCACACCCTAATCACTACATGCAGTGCCGATTTCCCCTACTGCCCGGGCTTCCTCTGCTTTGTCCCCCCCCCCCCCCCATCCTGCAGTGCTGCTGGTTTCCCTCCTCTCTTCTACCCACTGCTGCGGTGGATGTTTCAGGATCTAAAGCAGGGGACGGGGCTAGTAAATATGTAATTTACCAGTGCCTTCTGTTTCTAAATTAACACAGTGAACACACTCACTCACTGTGTTCATTCATAACTGAAGCACAGTAAACTATGTTTACTATGCTTCCGTTTATGAATGAACAGGAAGCCGCTCAGCACAGAGCACTTCCCATTCATTCACTCTCCAGTGCAGCTGAGGCTGCAGAGAAAGGCATGTGTGTTTGAGCTTTGGGGTGCACACCCTAATGTAATAGCCTAGCAGGATCCACAATGGAGGATCTCCCACTTCCAGAAAGTTGAGCAGGTCTCATTCAGTCAGACAGTTTTTTGTGATTATCTGTGTTTTTAAATAGCAGACATTGCTGCTATTTAATAAAAGTTAAAAAACAAGCTAAAGTGAGGTAGGACACAGGCATAAGGCAGTGGTTAAGCGTTGTCCAAAGGGATCAACAATGGAGGATCTTCCCCTGGTAGATGGTTGAGCAAGTCTCATTCCAGATGGTTTTATGTTATAAGCTGTGTTGCCAAGAATGTTTGTGAGTACCAGACACTGCTATTTAATAAAGTTTTATCAAAGATAAATCACCAAGGGGTATTTGGCAGTAGTCATATTGTAGATAGTGTGTCGGTAATCCAAGAAAAATCGTTGTTGCAAACATCTAGTTGCTAATTCTCCTGTGTTGCTCTCATTTAAAAAACATTCAGTAAATACTTTGAGAAATTCCCAACAGTATTGCAACATTTTGTTGTATTTTAGGTTAAAGTGTATCTAAACCCCAAACTTTTTTTTTTAGTTTTGTTAGAAAAGAAAGAGGTTATAACCCGTTGGGTTTTTATTTCCCTCTGTGTGCCCTCTAGAAAGATTGGCCCTGACCAGAACAGAAAGTGATGGGAAAATCCAAAACTTTGGGTTGTCGCCAGAACAGAAATAGAGGGGAAATCATCCAATGGTGACAACTGTCTGAGAGGGGTTGTCACTCGCTTTGAAGAATAATTCTCTTGCTTCCTGAGTCCACACAACACAAATGGTGGGAGAAAAACCTGATGAGGTTGTAACCCTTTGCCACTCCATTTGAAATGAAAAAATGTTTGGCTTCATATCCAATTTAAAGAGGAAGTTCACCTATTTCTGCACATAAATATCCCAGTCTCTTAGTCCGTAGGGGTTCAATATCGAGTTGGCCCACCCTTTGCAGCTATAACAGCTTCAACTCTTCTGGGAAGGTTCTCCACAAGGTTTAGGAGTGTGTCTATAGGAATGTTTGACCATTCTTCCAGAAGAGCATTTGTGAGGTCAGGCACTGACCTCACAAGCCTGTCCAAGCCTCGCTTTGGGATCAACACCGCGCTAACGTTTTCCACCATCGCAGTCACCAGCTAGGCGCTTTTGGAGCTGCAGCGCTGATATCTACAGGCTCTGACTGTTCACCGTCCTACTCCTCGCTGGGATCTGATATTCTGCACTTTGTCAGCGACAAGCGGACTCACTGTGACTTGTTGTCCCACCTGCCAGAGATGCACTCAACAATACTTTCTTCCATGTGAGTGGATATTGTTTTACTATTAAAGTGTTTTGATACATACTCAGAGGGGCCCCTCTCATTGTTTTTCTCTCAGCTTCACTGGAATTGGCTTCTGGTCTCCATTGGTGGCAGCCCTGACACATTCATCTACCCCTCCTGATATCTGCTTTTGGACTACTATGGATCTTAAAGAGTCATACTGAGGTACTAGAGCAGCCATTCTCAACCATGGTTCCGTGGAACCCTGAGGTTCCTCCAGAGGTTGCTAGGGGTTCCTTAAGCTGTGGCTGATAACCCACCTTTCTGATGGTGCCTACAGAGTTCAAGGTTCAGCATCACTTAGCAAAGCCAGCAGCATGACACCAAATATCTTTTTAGCTGCCTTTAAAGGTGGCATTCTGAGCACCACTTTAAGTGGGACATTCTTCATATTGGCCACCAGTATAAGGTACATTGTTCCTATTGACCCCTGATAAATTGGTTTTAGTAAGGGTTCCTCAAGACCTGAAAATTAGGGTTAAAAGGTTGAGAAAGGCTGTACTAGAGTATTGCACCTTTTACTGTATTGCACAATGGCCACTTTTACTTCATTTTCCCGACTTTATTTTATTTATTTACCCCAGTGTTGTCACTTTTTTGTACCTTTTTGTTATGTGTACACGTTTTGTCACTGTGTGACTTGGTAGGGTGTGGGTCCTCTGGCCTGCCCTGAAAGTCTTGGGAGGGGGTGGACATGGCCTTCTGGCTTGGTTCGCCCTCTCTCATGGGGTCTCCAACAAGTACTTGGGTGGGTCTGTTTCGGCAGACCCTCCAGAGAACGGGGTCCGTCTGGTTTCGGACCTCAGTCCTGGTCTGGAGCCTAATGCCCCGGAGGATCAGGGTAAGGTCCCTCCTAGGGAGGACCATAGTGTGTCACTCTTTATGTGTGTGCCCTTTTTTTGGCACCGGGTGGAGTTTTTGGGTGTGTTTTGCACGCCACTGGCTTTTCAAAGAAAATAAAAATTGTGCCTTTTACTTGTCCACTGATGTTGGGCGAGAAGGCCTGGCTCACAGTCTATGCTCTAATTCACACCATAGGTATTTTATGGGGTTGAAGCCAGTCAAGTTCCTCTACCCCAAACTTGCTCATCCATTTCTTTATGGATCTTGCTTTGTGCACTGGTGCACAGTCATGTTGGAACAGGAAGGGACCATCCTCAAACTGTTCCCACAAAGTTGGGAGCATGAAATTGTCCAAAATGTCTGGGTATGCTGACGCCTTAAGAGTTCCCTTCACTGGAACTGAGGGGCCAAGCCCAATCCCTGAAAAACAACCCAACAACCCCACACCATAATCCCCCCTCCCCACACACCAGATGATTTGGACCAGTGCACAAAGCAAGGTCCATAAAGACATGGATGGCATTAGTACAGTTTCAGTGTACAGTATTATGAATGATCACTATATTAGTGTTAATAGTGACGTCAGTGTGAGTTAGTGACCCTTCCAGTCAGTGTCTGTTAGCACCAGATTGTCTGCTGCACAATCACAGTCCACTATAAGTCGCTGATCATCACCACTATTACAGTATAGTGTCTATAGCTGCGTAAATTCCAGTATTTACACCATAGTTTGAAGACACAATTTTTTTTTTATCAAAGAAATGTAGTAGAATTAATTTTGGTCTAAATTTATGAAGAAATTTTATTTTTTATTTTTTTTAATTGGATATGATTTTTTAACAGAAAGTAGAAAATATCTTTGTTTTATTATTTGTTTATTTTTTCAACATTTTTGGTCTTTTTTCATTTGTATAATAAAAATAAAAAACCCAGAGGTGATCAATCAAATACCACCAAATGAAAGCTTTATTTGTGTGAAAAAAATGATACAAATTGCATTTGCATACAGTCTTGCATGTTTGCACAATTGCCAGTTAAAGTAGCACAGTGCTGGATAGCAAAAAATGCCCTGGTCGTGAAGGTGGTAAAACCTTTTTGAGGTCTAGTGGTTAAAATCGCTGATCGCCGCAATTACTAGTAACAATAAAAATAAAAATGCCATAAAAATATCCCATAGTTTGTAGCAAACCAATCAATTTACGCTTATTGGGATTTTTTTTTTTTACCAAAAATATGTAGCAGAATACATATTGGCCTAAACTGATGAAGAAATTAGGTTTTTTACATTTTTTTTTTATTAGATATGTTTTATAACAGAAAGTAAAAAATATTGTTTTTTGTTTTTTTTTTCAAAATTGTCAGTCTTTTTTTGTTGATAGCGCAAAAAATATCAAATACCACCAAAAGAAAGCTCCATTTGTGGGGAAAAAAAAGGACATACATTTTGTTTGGGTACAACATCACATTATTATTATTATTATTCAGGATTTATATAGCGCTAACAGTTTACGCAGCGCTTTACAATATAAAAGGGAGACAATACAGTTATAATACAATACAATACAATACGATAGGATTAAGAGGGCCTTGCTCAGAAGAGCTTACAATCTAATAAAACGCGCAGTTGTCAGTTAAAGCGACGCAGTGCCGTATCACAAAAAATGGCCTGGTCATGAAGGGGGTAAAACCTTCCGGGGCTGAAGTGGTTATGCTAATAGGTGGAAAGTGACGGACTGTGGGTAGATTTGCAGAGAGTCATTTTACTGAGAGAGCCAAGAATGATGATCTCAAAGGGGTGGGGGCCATTGGAGCAGAACAGGTTCTTGAAAAGTGTTGCCACCTTTCTTTTGCTCAGTAACCAGCACAGTGGGGTAGGGGGGACAATTAAATTTCATTTTATTATATATTTCATATAAATTACTTAATTACTTACAATTATTTAGACAATTAAGACTTTTTTTTTCAAATTTTGAATAGAGTAAAGGATATATAAAAGGTTATAACCTCTGCCAGAGTCAACACATGAAGTCAGAGAAAATCCCTTCAAAGTAAGGGGATCCCTGGTTGTCACCAGAACGAGCGTGCCCATTGGAAGGTTTCCCCTCTATTCCTGTTCTGGTGACAACCCAAATCTTAGCTCCCTCACTTTCTGTTGGGGACAAAAAAATGAGATGAAAAAGTACTTGGGAAAACTGGGAATTGTTCATCTGGTCATACTCAGATTTCTGTTGATTTCTGCTGAATCAGCAGAATCTGTAACTGTCGGTGGCCCGGTTGGCACCAACTGGCTCGACAAACGTCCGTTTCTCAATAGACTTTTGTCAAAGGAGCTGGGCAGAAAATTCTTCATCAAATATTGCCAGCATTCAATCAGCCTGGGGTGCCAAGCCATAGAATAAAATAGCCGACACCGCAGTTTAGCGTGGTTGGGGGAATCAAGTGATTTCTCTTTTTGGGTTAGAAATCCCAAAATGTATGGCTGGCCAATTTTTTTTTTTTAACTCTTTTTTTACTCTTCTTGCCCCCCTGTCATTACTTGTCCTGGTGTCACAGAGACCGGAAAGGTGAGGTGAACTCCAAATGGGGACAAAAACAACAACACAACTTGAAATAAATCATTACTTTCCCTAAATCCATCAAGAACTAATAAGAAACATTTTGGCTGGAGATGAGTCCTTAGATGCACAGGCAGTTTTATATTGAAAACATTTTTTTTTGGTTTGGGACAATTAAAGTTTTAAAGTATGAGCACAAAATCCAGCAGGAAGTTGGTGGTTGTTGAGCCTTCAGGCCAGAGAATTCTCTCTGTAACTTAATCTTTCTGTGAAAATTCCACATTTCCAAGAATGATTAGTTAGGAAAAGATTTTTTTTTTTCTCTTTTTGCAAAAAGTCCCTGATTTATTCTGTGCTCGGCCCTTTTTTTTTTCATTGTCGTGTCATCTTTGGGACGACAGGAAGATACAATTTTAGTTTTTTGCTTGTTGCGTGCCGTCCCAGGCAGGAAAGGCTTCCGCTGGCTCCAGTCATACAGGGAATGTACAGTTTAATGACGTTGCTGATTCAGAATGCAGAGCAACACACAGCAGCTCCTAGCAACACAATAGCGCTAACCTCTGCTATAACCCTGCACCTCGGCCTGGGAACCGGCAGGCAACAAGACCTTTTGGAAGCTATTTTTCTGAAATACAATGGCTGCTTCAAAAAAAATTTCCTGTTGCAGTGGGCATAAATCAAGACTTGTTTGACCAATTTCATCTTTCTTTCTGGGGGGTCTACCACGTTGTTGGGTCTCATAAACTAAACCAGAAAATAATGTATAATTACTATTCCAGTCTCTAGTGAAGGGATAGGCTGCATTCTCAGTGATGTCACCGGTCTCTAGTAAATGGATAGGCTGCATTCTCAGTGATGTCACCGGTCTCTAGTGAATGGATAGGCTGCATTCTCAGTGATGTCACCGGTCTCTAGTAAATGGATAGGCTGCATTCTCAGTCATGTCACCGGTTTCTAGTGAGTGCATAGGCTGCATTCTCAGTGATGTCACCGGTCTCTAGTGAGTGGATAGGCTGCATTCTCAGTGATGTCACAGGTCTCTAGTGAATGGATAGGCTGCCGTCTCAGTGATGTCACCGGTCTCTAGTGAATGGATAGGCTGCATTCTCAGTGATGTCACCAGTCTCTAGTGAATGGATAGGCTGCATTCTCAGTCATGTCACTACTCTCTAGTAAATGGATAGGATGCATTCTCAGTGATGTCACCAGTCTCTAGTGAATGGATAGGCTGCATTCTCAGTGATGTCACTGGTCTCTAGTGAATGGATAGGCTGCATACTCAGTGATGTCATTGGTCTCTAGTGAATGGATAGGCTGCATTCTCAGTGATGTCACCGGTCTCTAGTGAATGGATAGGCTGCATTCTCAGTCATGTCACTGGTCTCTAGTGAATGGATAGGCTGCATTCCCAGTGATGTCATCGGTCTCTAGTGAATGGATAGGCTGCATTCCCAGTGATGTCACCGGTCTCTAGTGAATGGATAGGCTGCATTCTCAGTGATGTCACCGGTCTCTAGTGAATGGATAGGCTGCATTCCCAGTGATGTCATCAGTCTCTAGTGAATGGATAGGCTGCATTCCCAGTGATGTCACCGGTCTCTAGTGAATGGATAGACTGCATTCCCAGTGATGTCATCGGTCTCTAGTGAATGGATAGGCTGCATTTCCAGTGATGTCACTGGTCTCTAGTGAGTGCATAGGCTGCATTCTCAGTCATGTCACCGGTCTCTAGTGAATGGATAGGCTGCTTTCTCAGTCATGTCACCGGTCTCTAGTGAATGGATAGGCTGCTTTCTCAGTCATGTCACCGGTCTCTAGTGAATGGATAGGCTGCATTCTCAGTCATGTCACCGGTCTCTAGTGAGTGGATAGGCTGCATTCTCAGTGATGTCACCGGTCTCTAGTGAGTGCATAGGCTGCATTCTCAGTGATGTCACCGGTCTCTAGTGAGTGGATAGGCTGCATTCTCAGTGATGTCACCGGTCTCTAGTGAGTGCATAGGCTGCATTCTCAGTGATGTCACCAGTCTCTAGTGAGTGGATAGGCTGCATTCTCAGTGATGTCACAGGTCTCTAGTGA
The DNA here is from genome assembly GCA_037952925.1 of Lithobates clamitans. Lineage (NCBI taxonomy): Eukaryota > Metazoa > Chordata > Amphibia > Anura > Ranidae > Lithobates > Lithobates clamitans. The sequence continues at coordinate 437,845 of JBBGZY010002309.1, forward strand.
ATGGATAGGCTGCATTCTCAGTGATGTCACCGGTCTCTAGTGAATGGATAGGCTGCATTCTCAGTGATGTCACCAGTCTCTAGTGAATGGATAGGCTGCATTCTCAGTGATGTCACCGGTCTCTGGGGAAGGGATAAGCTGCATTCTCAGTGATGTCACCGCTCTCCAGTGAATGGAAAGGATGCATTCTCAGTGATGTCACCGGTCTCTAGTGAATGGATAGGCTACATTCTCAGTGATGTCATCGGTCTCTAGTGAATGGATAGGCTGCATTCTCAGTGATGTCACCGGTCTCTAGTGAATGGATAGGCTGCATTCTCAGTGATGTCACCGGTCTCTAGTGAATGGATAGGCTGCATTCTCAGTGATGTCACTGGTCTCTAGTGAATGGATAGGCTGCATTCTCAGTGATGTCATCGGTCTCTAGTAAATGGATAGGCTGCATTCTCAGTCATGTCACCGGTCTCTAGTGAGTGGATAGGCTGCATTCTCAGTGATGTCACCGGTCTCTAGTGAGTGCATAGGCTGCATTCTCAGTGATGTCACCGGTCTGTGAGTGGATAGGCTGCATTCTCAGTGATGTCACAGGTCTCTAGTGAATGGATAGGCTGCATTCTCAGTGATGTCACCAGTCTCTAGTGAATGGATAGGTTGCATTCTCAGTGATGTCACCGGTCTCTAGTGAATGGATAGGCTGCATTCTCAGTCATGTGACTACTCTCTAGTAAATGGATAGGATGCATTCTCAGTGATGTCACCAGTCTCTAGTGAATGGATAGGCTGCATTCTCAGTGATGTCACCGGTCTCTAGTGAATGGATAGGCTGCATTCTCAGTGATGTCACCAGTCTGTAGTGAATGGATAGGCTGCATTCTCAGTGATGTCACCGGTCTCTGGGGAAGGGATAAGCTGCATTCTCAGTGATGTCACCGCTCTCCAGTGAATGGAAAGGATGCATTCTCAGTGATGTCACCGGTCTCTAGTGAATGGATAGGCTACATTCTCAGTGATGTCATCGGTCTCTAGTGAATGGATAGGCTGCATTCCCAGTGATGTCACCGGTCTCTAGTGAATGGATAGGCTGCATTCTCAGTGATGTCACCGGTCTCTAGTGAATGGATAGGCTGCATTCTCAGTTATGTCACTGGTCTCTAGTGAATGGATAGGCTGCATTCTCAGTGATGTCACCAGTCTCTAGTGAATGGATAGGCTGCATTCCCAGTGATGTCATCGGTCTCTAGTGAATGGATAGGCTGCATTCCCAGTGATGTCACCGGTCTCTAGTGAATGGATAGGCTGCATTCTCAGTGATGTCACCGGTCTCTAGTGAATGGATAGGATGCATTCTCAGTGATGTCACCAGTCTCTAGTGAATGGATAGGCTGCATTCCCAGTGATGTCACCGGTCTCTAGTGAATGGATAGACTGCATTCCCAGTGATGTCATCGGTCTCTAGTGAATGGATAGGCTGCATTCCCAGTGATGTCACCGGTCTCTAGTGAATGGATAGGCTGCATTCTCAGTGATGTCACCGGTCTCTAGTGAATGAATAGGCTGCATTCTCAGTCATGTCACCGGTCTCTAGTGAATGGATAGGCTGCTTTCTCAGTCATGTCACCGGTCTCTAGTGAATGGATAGGCTGCATTTCCAGTGATGTCACCGGTCTCTAGTGAATGGATAGGCTGCATTCTCAGTCATGTCACTGCTCTCTAGTGAATGGATAGGATGCATTCTCAGTGATGTCACTGGTCTCTAGTGAATGGATAGGCTGAATTTTTAGTGATGTCACCTGTCTCTAATGAATGAATAGGTTGCATCCCCAGTGATGTCACCGGTCTCTAGTGAGTGGATAGTCTGCTTTCTCAGGGGTTCCGAAATTCTCTGGGGAATAGGTTATTTTGCATTCTTACCATTATTTTCAAGTCTTGGATATGCCAATCCCTTATTGGTTTAGGAAACCAAAATTGGAGCCCCTTTCTTGTGGAAACAATTCTGAATGCATCTGTAAAAAGCATCGCGGAAGGTGAGAATAGCCGCTCTTAGAAAATGACGCAAGTTTCTCAATTAATGAGGTTCCTTTTTAAAGCCGCAGAGTTCTGAAAATATTTCCCATTGGGACAGAATAACTCCCGATTGTCCATTTGTTTCCCACGTCAGTAGAAGACCCCCCGACCTAATTTATGCAAGTGTTTCTCGGCTACACGACCATTCAGAAAATGGCTTGGAGCTGTCTGAGCCGGATTAATGGCTGTGGATGAAACCCACACCTCTTCCGCAACGCATTTACATGTCAGGACTCTAAGTGGGCTTTTCCTTGTCCGGACCGGCAGAGAGAGATTCCCTCCAAACAAAAGGAAACAAAAATAGGACAAGGCATCCTGAATGTTGTAGCAACAGAAGGCAAGCAGCAATATGGGGACAGCTGGGAGAGAGTCTCCAGGTCATGACCGATGGCTGCAGTCAAGTTGCATAAGTTCCCTAATAGTCGGAGAGGCGGGGGGGGGGGAACGTTCAGACCTAGAGTGCAAAGTTTGATAAAAGGTCACTTCATAATAGTGCTACTAGGAACTTTCTATATGCTGGATTATTCCATAAAGCAACAATGGCAGCCGCTAAGATCACTTTAAACTTAGCAAAAAGGGGGAAAAAGTAGCATACATTTGTAAATATATGTGAAGCTCTAATGCTGAATTAAATGTAGCAGAATCTCTAACCTCTTCCAGTCTAATGAGAACCTTTGAGGCCACAGACTGCTGACATCCTTCAATATGTAGTGGGTTGTGAGGCATAGTGGGTTCAAAGGTGGTAAAAAGTCATTGGGCGCCAGACATTTCTTGGATACAAAAGAGGTTTTAACAGTCCTTTTATAGTTTGCCAGGGAAAGAGGGTTGGGGCCAGGATACCCTTAAGTAGTTGCAATTCCAATAGGCAGACCCCAAGACTTCAATAGGAGGACAGCCGTACAGGGAAAAGCCCCAGCAAGGTGCCACTTCTACACGTGCAGGTTTGCTGTCCCCTATGGCTACAGTACTTAAAGTGGTTGTAAACCCTGTGGTGGAGATTTTGCAATCCATATTTATATCTTCAGGGGAACTCTCTAATAAAAGGACTATATTTTGTGATATCAGGTTGAGTCCAGCTTAGATTTTTCCTGGTTCTCAAAAGCTGTTGAATGTTTTAGGCAGGTGATAATTCACCACCTGGATGGGGGTCTTTTGACATGCTAATTTCCGAATTGGTTATATTGAGTTCAAACAGAGCTAACTGGTTTAAGGCAGACTCAGAGGCACCAGAGAGTCTAATGTTTAAAGCAGAAGTTAAGCCAACTTAACCAATAAACTTTAGGCTTCAGGGGTAGCCAATCAGGATTCATTGCCACTTCTGAACCAATGAGGTGACCCTGAGTTCTGATTGAGTGGGAGTGGGTTCTAACAACATAAAACCAAAAAACCTAGAGAGGCTAGGGCTCTCTCCGGCTGACGGTCTAGATGAAGGATGGTTACGTAAGACTTCTCCATACAATGTAACTCTATGTCTTTTTTTCTTTCCTGTAACTTTTTCTACTGTAGGATTTGGCCTTAATACCTTATTAATCTCTTAAAAGCATGGGTATGACCATTATAGCAATATTTATTATCATTGGTAACATTGTTTTTAAGGTTATATCATTTATGTTATAGTTGCTAATCTCATATTACCACAAGTTTCTTTTCTGTACAATAGTAAGTTTAAATAAATTAGATTGTTACCCTTTTCGAACAGATATCATTCGTTCTTAATTTCATGGGTTGATTCATATATAGATAAAAGGTTTTAATCACTTATGTATCATTAAGTATATAAGTGAGGTATGTATAAAGGTAGCCATGTCAACCCTTGTTTACAACTTTATGTTACAGGTAAGCCTATATTAAGGCTTACCTGTAGCTAACAAGGATATCTCCTAAACCTGCACGGTTTAGGAGATATCCCTGTATTTGTATGTGCCAACGTCATGCGGCACATGTGCACTTAAGGCAACTGAAGCAATGGCGCTATATGCCATTGCTTCAGTTGTACTGTGCCGTTCCCGCGAGTGATGTCATCGCGGCTCTGGGTAATCACAGCGCCGAAGCCGCGATACCCGGAAGTCGCTCCGGGACAACATGTCGGTGGTCGGAGTAGGAGACGTGGACCGATGCAGGGGCTTCGATCTGAGGTAAGCAATACATAATTAGCTAGTATGCTATGCATACTAGCTAATAATGCCTTTGTCTTGCAGGGTTTTTTGTTTTTTCGTTTTTTTGCTGAGGCTTTACTTCCTCTTTAACAGTTCCTAATTCAAACGTAACAGTTCTCTCAGCTTTACTACAACTTCTACTTGTAGTTCTTCAGCCCCTTGAGCTCCTGGTCTCTCACCGGACCCTCTGATTCACTAACTCTAAATCCCGTGAGCTCCTCAAGGCTTTTGCGGTGGTATCTCCCTCAAGCGTCACCCACGCTTCCCTGTTGGGTCCCTAGCTTGGCACTCCAGATACCTTCAAGCTTCACCCCTGACGACTAGCTCAGTTCCTAGCTTTTGCACACAAGGCTGCTACGCAAGCGTCACCTCCGCTGGTTGGGTCTCTGACTTGATCACCGCCTGAAGTTTCCCCATTCTCCACCGAGCCCGTTCGGTGAGAATATGTTTCCGGTATTTGCTTCAGTTACTCACTGTGGTCCCTGGTAATTAGGTGGTTGGTCCCTTAGTGGCGACAGATTCCCTTCTACCTCCGACCACGACAGGTTCTCCAGCCGGGAGAACCGTCACTTTCGGTTGGACTGCAAGCCTCAGTCCCAACCCTGCATTGCTCTCTTACTTCTGGATAGTCCCTCGCCAGATGCCCCCAGGATAGGCCCAATCTCTGGCCTAGCAGCCTGGGGCAGATGACACAAGTCCATCCAGATGGCACGTGGCACAGAACACAGATTACCTGACCTCTCCCGAATATATAGGTTCTCCCAGCAGGCCAAGGGATTCAAGAAAACCCTTGCCTATTGGCTGAGATACCCCATATACCCATAACCTGACCTTGGGTTGCCCTCCTCATATCTAGTACCACCAAGTTCCCAGCCCCCTAGTGGTAGAAGAGAAAAGTGCCACAAGGCCAAACTTTGGGAGTAATCAATAGATCTCTATCAATCGAACAAGATGATTACTCTTGGCAAGTAAATTTTGTGAGGAGCTCCCTGACTAAACCCCAGGGTGCTACATCAAGGATCTCTATAAAATGCGTTCCCATCCAAATGCGTTCCACTACAAGTCACATGAGGCATAGCAAGACTCTGACAGCCACAAACATGACACCCAGAAGCAAAGGCATGATGGGACTTGTAGTTTTGCAACAGCTGGAGGTCCGCTACTTGCATATCACTGGTACATAGCAATGTATAAATTGAGAGCAGGCTTTCCTGGAGGCACCCCCTTTTCCTCCTTAACCACTTGTCTGCCAAAGTACATTTAAAAATAGCATGGTATACAAGTTGTTAAATCAAGCTCACGGCACAGCCGTGAGCTTGATATCAGCTTTAGGAGCCAATGAAGTGCTTTCCGATAAAAATGATCGGATGGCTCTAGGGCCAACCGATCACTTTTATGGGGCTCTCAAAGGACACGCTCTCCTCATCCTGCTGGCAGCATCTGCAGTGTTTTTCCAGGCTCTCCCTTTGCTCTGGGAAGCCCAAGACTGTGGGAAACAGTTTCCCCAGTGAAAGCAGGAGGAACTTGGGGCACTTCCATTCCCTGATCTCTCCTGCAACTAATGACCCCGGAAGCGTCATATTACATTAGTTCCAAGGTCACAGCTGTAATTCCTCAGCTAGTGTAACTGTAGCTGAGGATGCAGCTATTCAAACATGAATTGTGCTTGAGTCATCTGCCCATGCTCTCACTTAGGGGGCTTGTTGGCCTCCTTGTAATTGCAATAAAGTTCATGGTTTGACTTACTAAAGTTTGAGTAGACCCTGATGATGAACTTTTCTTATTCGCTCCTTTTTCATTGGAAGCATTTTTGTTATATTTGTTTGATAAGTGCAAAAAATATTATTTAATCACATCAGAAATTCAGAGCTGTCCTTTGTACACTTCCTGTGTTATCTCAAGGTGTCTAGGCTGTATGTGGAGGAGAAAAGTATAATGAATGAGTAGTTTAGCAAAAGAAAACTGGGCAGGGCTGACACCCCACAGCAGGACTTAGGAGCTGAGTGCATTTTTGGCAGATCAACAGATATTTTTCTGTACTGGCCTGTAACCACCTCCCGCCTGCTGTATAGACCAATGACAGGGGGTGGGGTGCTCTTTTTCTGGGACGACGTCATATGACCTTTTCCCTGTCTCAGTGCACTTGCACGCAGCGCGGCGATCGCGGACACGGCGCGACCCCAATCTCAGGAAAAAAGTGTGTCCAATTACAGCTGATCACATGTACACAAGGAAATGCCGGTTATTGGCTTTCCTCTTCTCACACTGACGGAGTGTGTGGTGAGGAGAGCCAATCAGCAGCATTTCCCCACAGGGGAGACCTGTACAGATAACCAGGGCACTGATCATCAGTGCAGCCCCAACAGTGCCCAGCAGGGATGCCACTCAGTGCCCATCAGTGATGCCAATTTGTGGCCATCAGTGATGCCAATCTGTGGCCATCAGTGATGCAAATCAGTAATGCCTTTCAGTGTCCATCAGTGCCTGCTCATCAGTGCCGCCCATCAGTGCCCATCAGTGCCGCCCATCAGTCTCGCCTATCCGTGCCGCCTATCATTGCCCATCAGTGCCACACATCAGTGCCCTCAGTGCCGCCTTTCAGTGCTCATCAGTGCTGCAAATCAGTGACGCCTATCAGTGCCCATCAGTGCCCTCAGTGCCACCTATCAGTGCCGCATATCAGTGCTTATCAGTGCTGAATATCAGTGCCACCTATCAGTGCTCATCCCTGCTGCATATTAGTGCCTCCTCATCAGTGCCCATCCGTGCAGCCTCATCAGAGCACATCAGAGAAGGAGAAAAATTACTTATTTACAAAATTTTCAGAGACTAAGAAAAACTTTTTTTTTTCAAAACTTTTGGTCCTTTTTCATTTTTTTTGCAAAAAAACACCCAGCGCTGATTAAATACCACCAAAAAAAGCTCTATTTGTCTAAAAAAAAAAGATAAAAATGTCATATATGTACAGTGTAGCATGACCGCGCAATTGTCATTCAAAATGTGACAGCGCTGAAAAATGAAAATTGGCCTGGGCAGTAAGGGGGTGGGTTTGTCGCTCTTCCCCTGCTTCTCCCCTGGCTGCACGTCTCCTCCCTCCTCCTTCTCCCCTTTGGCCAAGAACATCACTTCTCCTTTCGGCCAATCGGGGGAAACCACTCATGACCCACTTCCTGATGAGGAGGCTGGGAGGAGAATCAGTGTGAGAATAACGAATATTCATTCACTATTATCACACAACTGGGGGTGGGATTGGGGCGCAGTGCTCTTCCCCCTGAGCCCACCCTTTTTTGAAGCCTATTAGAGTCTCTGGCTCTAATCACGTGCTTCAAATCCCCCCCCCCATTGAAATCCATGGTCCGGCACCCTGTATGTCCTGTAGATCAGGGGGCCGGATGCATGGATAGGGGGCAGCGCCCGTGAGCCCCTAATGGACGGGCCGTCACTGGTCCCCAGTAGAGTTCCTTTTTACAACACGGTTCCAATCAGAGTCCACACTAGTATCAATGTCCCCATCAGAGCCCCTCTTACATTAGGGTTCCCATCAGAGTCCCCCTTGCTTGAGAGCCTCTCTTATATCAGTCCTCTCCCCCCCTCCGAATCCTTAGTCTGTGCACATTGAGGATATGCCCATGTAAAATCCTGTAGTTGGCTGTGGCCCACGGGCCGTAGTTTGGAGACCCCCGTATGCAGTTTGGAATAAGTGGCTTTATAATATTAGGCATTATTATTTGCATTACACACCAACATTTTTTGATTTACATCTGACCCATGTGCAGTGATTTGCATGGCCCCGCCCACTGTCTTGAAATGAGGAATAATTGGGTCTCAATGAACTACCATGGTGGATGGTGCTGTTGAGCATTCTAGGTAGTTCATTGAGTCTTCTAGTCAGTGTGTAAGTACCTGCCCGTACAAGGTAGGAGCAGACAGCTTACACTGAATGTCTGCAAGAGCCCTGCATAGCACCCGCAATCCACTAATCGTAGGTGCAATGCTTTTCAGGCTCATATTTAAAAAAAAAAAACTAAAATAAATAAAAGCACATTTTTTTTACCTGCAAAAAGATGTGCATTTCATTATTTATTTATTTTTTTTACAAAGGTGAACTTATCCTTTAATACAGGAGTCTCCAAACTTTCTACACAAAGGGCCAGTTTACTGTCCTTCGGGCGGGCCAGACTTTGGCCAGTGTGAGTAGAAAATGTCCCGGTATCAGTGGGAGTAAGCACTGTCCCGTCATTGGTTTTAGCAGGAGGAATAGTGCTCCATCAATGGTGTCAGTGGGAGGAATAGTTCCCCCATCATTGGTCTTAGTAGGAGAAACCATGCCCCATCAATGGTGTCAGTGGTAGGAATGATACCCCATCATTGGTCATAGTAGGAGGAACAGTGCCCCATAGATGGTATCAGTGGGAGGAATAGTGGCCCATAATTGGTCTTAGTAGGAGGAGCAGTTCCTCATTGATGGTGTCAGTGGGAGGAATAATCCCCCATCATTGGTTTTCATAGGAGGAGCAGTTCCCCATAGATGGTGTCAGTGGGAGGAATAGTGCCCCATAATTGGTCTTAGTAGGAGGAGCAGTTCCTCATTGATGGTGTCAGTGGGAGGAATAATCCCCCATCATTGGTTTTCATAGGAGGAGCAGTTCCCCATCGATGGTGTCAGTGGGAGGAATAGTGCCCCATAATTGGTCTTAGTAGGAGGAGCAGTTGCCCATCGATGGTGTCAGTGGGAGGAATAGTGCCCCAACATTGGTCTAGGTAGGAGGAATTGTGCCCCATCAATTGTGATGGTGGGAGGAATGGTACACCATTGATAGCATCAGTGAGAGGAATGGTGCCTCATCATTGATGTCAGTTGGAGGAATAGTGTCCTGAGGGCCGGATAGAAGCAAGCAAAGGGCCACATCTGGCCCCCGAGCCGCAGTTTGGAGACCACTGCTTTAATGTATTATTAATATATCTATAATATATTTTTTTTATTTGCAGCACTGAGATGTAACAAATGATAAAAAAGTGAAAATTATTTTTTGCCAATTAATAATAATACACAGTACATGGAGGAAACTAAACGTCATTTTTTTTTTTTTTAAATTAACCTATAGGATTATATACAGCAGGTACATAAACATATGGACAGTGATTGCAATTCTCACTCTGATAATGCACAATCAGCATCACACACCATAAACTACACATGACATTTCCTTAGCAGGCCCTGGATTTGGGGGCTGTACAGTGACCTTTGACCCTCGGATTGTAGAGCTGAACATGACTGTAAAACCAGCAGCCGAAGGGTCCTGCCATGTGAAGATTAGTTGTTGTGACCTCCTGACCTCCAGTAGCCTTTCTATATTTTGTCTTGCCAGTTTACAGTCGGGAAAGATTTATGGCTGGCTGTTACCCTGGCGGTGGGTCAAACTGGCCAGGTGTAATTCAGAAAAACAGGATTTTGCCACTAGAGCTTGTATTTAGGGTCTGTTGGGGTCCTGTGAAGGGAAGATATGGGCTGATTTATTATCTATAACAATAATGATCCAGAAATGCCTTCTCCTTGCAGTGCATGTCAAAGACACAGCCTAAAGAGACCCTGTCACCAACTAAAAAAAATGTAGGTGAATGCACAAAAAGGTATTTTTGAATGCTTGCTTGCACTGTTTTCCCCTTCTATATTTTTTATGTGCAATTTAAGCTTGCTAAAAACAAAAATCTGACTATTACAGAACAGTCATTGTCCTAGTACAGCCCCCTCTAGTCATAGCACTCTCCTCTTCTGGGTTTGTCTATTTATTGTCAGTGCTGGCCCAGCTCTTCCACACAAAACCTTGTAAATAGCATACATGGAATATGTTAAATATTTAATAATATGAGAAGTTTTTTTGTTGGACTGAATGATCTGGTGACAGGTTCTCTTTAGTGTCCCAGAATGACAGGTCCTCATTAATGCCCCAGAATGTCGGAATCTCTTTCCAGAAGTGAACTAATAAAAGGGCTCCTGTCCTTGAGTGCCAAAAAATTCCTGCATGCTTACTAAACTTCCAAAAATTTTTTGACTGAGCCTCACCAATTATGACATCCATGTTGGTCCCTCCAGAACAGCTACAGATACACGATGTTAAATAAAATGCATCTGCTCTAATATTAGATATATTCCGATCCGATCGTGTGTACACAAGTCCTTCGGACAAAAGTCCATAGTACAAAGACGCATGCTCGGAAGCAGAAGCGGACGGTCTTGTAAACTAGCGTTCATAATGGAGAATTAACATTCGTGACGCGGCAAATTATGAAATCTCGAAATGCAGCGCACAAGTCTCTTCTTTATTGGGATAACAATGAAGCTGCTTTGCTGGTGATACTGATGGAGTTTTTGCAAATGAATTTTCAAAGGCTTTTTTTTTCTAGTGATATCAAGAATAATATTATTATGTTTTTTGTTTTTTTTTATTTGAGCATTAAAAAAAAACAAAAAAATTAGACATGCTATCTGCCAATAGAACTTAACCAAAAGTGCTTTATTTGCATCCAAAAATATAGAAAATATACCAAATCAAATCATTATTCAACCAAAAAATAATGTCAAAGCAATAACTCCAAGGTCAATAATAAATAACACGTTATCTCCTCCGATTCCACAACATGTCTGGTTGACGAACGGCCGTTCAGAAACGAACTGAAAAGCACGAAATGAAAAGCGCGAAAAGAAAAGCGTGAATCAACACTCACCAAACTTCTACTAACACGAAATTAGCAGAAGGAGCCCAAAGGGTGGCGCTAAACAGCTGAAAAACCACGTAGTACGTCCAGGGCTTTTTTTTTTCTCAAACAATAGGTGCTGGAACTTAACCACGGCCCCACAAAACCCCTCCCCCTACACACACCCTCCAAATCACATCAAATAGTGGGTGTGTTCAGTCAAATTTCACAAAAACAGTTGGAGGGTCTTAAAGGGGCATTAAATACCAGGATTGGATTACATACAGAGTGCAGAGCTGTCACTTGTAAACACAGAAGCCAGACTTCTGTGTTTACAAGTGATTGTGGTCAGCAGGCACCAAAGGGTCTGAGCCAGAGGTGGTGGAACTGAGTTCCACCAAGTTCCCCCTGAAAAAAAAGCCCTGAGTACGTCTAGTACGTCACTACGTTCGTAATTGTTGGCCAACATTTGTGTGACCGAATGTATGCAAGACAAGTTTGAGCCAACAACCTTTGGGCAATATTTCACGGTTTTGTTGTCAGAAAGTCCGATGTGTGTACAGGGCTTTAGTCTTCAAGAAGTCTTCTCACTCTGTCATTTCTTTGGGGCCATTTGGCACCACACCTTGACCATGGAAACACCAAGTAGCACAAGACTCTTATATGGATTGCTAGCTTTACCATTACGTATCCCACAATGGAGATCTGGACTTCTCCTGCAGTCCTCGCAAATTTGTCACAAGTTGGCGGGTCACTCCCGCAGTTCCCGACGTCCCCAGACGGCCCTCAGCACCACGCCCCAAATATTCTAAGCTGAATTATACGGTGATTGCACCTGCTCCTGAGGAAGTGGAATCCCACTAAATGCGTCGAGCACTATATGATGTAATCTTACAGTTACAGTCATGCGTTTAGATTTGTGTTGTATTCATTTCTGTCCATGATCATATATTGTAATACTTACTGTGAACCTTCACGCTATCAGCTTCCAACCTTATATGTCCACGTCAGTGTGGTATGGTTCAATTCAGGGGCAAATTGACAACTCATGGGCTCCCGGCAAAAGGGGATTATGGGGCCCCCGGGCAATAGGAGAAGATTATGGGGCCCCCGAGCAATAGGAGATTATAGGGCCCCCAGGCAATAGGAGATTATGGGGCCCCAGGCAATAGGAGAAGATTATGGGACCCCCGAGCAATAGGAGATTATAGGGCCCCCAAGCAATAGGAGATTATGGGGCCCCAGGCAATAGGAGAAGATTATGGGACCCCCGAGCAATAGGAGATTATGGGGCCCCCAGGCAATAGGAGATTATGGGGCCCCCAGGCAATAGATTATGGGGTCACACAGTATACACACACACATACAGTATACACACACTAAAAAGGTACTGGAGAGACGGGGCAGCTATAATCTTGGGATTTTTAAAAAAACACAGATTTTTACATACTGTCCCTGGTTTTATTGAGGCTGGCAACCCTGATGGGGCCCCTTAGGGCATGGGGCCCTCCGGCAGTGCCCGAGTGCCCGAATGGTCAGTCCGCCCCTGGTTCAATTATATATTGATGTAAATGTTTTACCATATGAATTGATGTAATCATGATGTATATTCAATTTTTTACTATCCGCCAATAAGGCTATTTAATAAAATACTTGTTCTTACCAATATCATCCCCCTTTTTTTTGTACATAAACCTATATTAGATTCACATGTGATACTAATCATCCACCATTGATGCACCTCATTTAAATTCCCAGTTCTTTCCTCTTTTTCATAGTCTTCAAGAATATATTTGCATTTTTTTGTATTTTTCTGTTAGTTTCATTGTATTTTATTGTTAATATTTTTTTCAAAGAAATAAAAGGGAGAAATGTAGAAATTTAAATTGACAGCACACAGGAATGTTTTTATGTTTTTCTGCGTATTTTTTTTATTTTTTTTTTAATGTATTTTTTATTTATTTAGTAAGAGGGTGTGAAAAATCTCCAAAGAAATTCATATAAACGTCGTAATCAATGGAACAGTTATCAGAACTTACTTAAACATAAAGTGAGTAACTTGCAGTATTAATCCACATACAAATAAAAATATATATGTAGTATATCTTAGTTAAGGTATATGTATGCAATTAGTGGATCACAACTTTTCTTTAGCCTTTTACCTAAATGGTTATGTATTTTTTTTTTAACAGAAAATAAATGGTTATGTAATTGAAATAAAGGAATTGTCAGTCTAATTGATTTTGTATTTGCTAATAAAACTGAAAAAAAAAAAATGGTGATGTAGGTGGGAGGCTTGAAAAAAACCCCAAAAAACGGAAAATAAGCATAACAAGGATAATCCTTTTCTATTTCTGGACACCCAAATTTAAAAGGTGGGGAGGGGGGGATATTGTGGAAGAAGATATCGGGGGAAGAAAAGGGTGAATGAAAAAAAAAAAAGGAGGGGGTGAGTAGAAAATGGGGTAAACCTCCTGCACCCAGCGTTCTGTCTCTTCTCCTTTTTTTTTTCAAACAAAAAAAAAGGCAAAAAATAGTAATAGTAAAAAAAATGATTTGTTCTTTTTTCTCCCTTCATTTTCTGGTGCCTGGTGTATTTTGCAGATACCTATTATTATTTTTCATCAAATACCAATAAAACACGCAAACATAAGCAGAAATTTGTTTTAGATCAATCTGAGAATTCGGGGTATTATTCTCAGATTGATCTAAGATTTCTGCTTATTTTTGCGTGTTTTACCGAACACGAGAGTGGGAGGCTATACAATCTGGTGAGTGCGCTCTTCAGAGGGAGTGGCGTCACTATCACGGTGGTGTGGTGGAAGAGTAGAAGATTTTTCACACAAGAAGATTGAAAAACAACTGTTGAACTTGATCATTCATTTCTTGTAATTTATTATTTATAGTGACACTTTTCACTGGGTGTTAAAGAAATTTCTTTTCATGATAAAATTAATATTTTTCATGACACTATTATTATTAATATTTTTATGCATAAGTAGAGGGTCATAGGCATTATGCTGCTCTGACCCATTATTTTACACAATTTATATTAGCGCCGCTATCTCTATCTGTACACGTGTGAGAGGTATAGTTTTGGGATTCTGATTAAAAAATAGTAATAGTAAAAAAAAATTATTTGTTCTTTTTTCTCCCTTCATTTTCTGGTGTCTGGTGTATTTTGCAGATACCTATTATTTTTCATCAAATACCAATAAAACACGCAAACATAAGCAGAAATTTATTTTAGATCAATCTGAGAAATGCGGGGTATTATTCTCAGATTGATCTAAGATTTCTGCTTATTTTTGCCTATTTTATTGGTATTTGATGAAAAATAATAGGTATCTGCAAAATACACCAGACACCAGAAAATGAAGGGAGAAAAAAGAACAAATATTTTTTTTTTACTATTACTATTTTTTGATCAGAATCCCAAAACTATACCTCTCACACGTGTACAGATAGATAGCACAGAGTACAGAGATAGCGGCGCTAATATAAATGAAGGGAAAAAAAAGCACAAATACATTTTTTATTATTACTATTTTTTGCCTTTTTTTTTGTTTGAAAAAAAGAAAAGAATAAAATACCTATAAAATACGTACAAATACTGTCTTGAAGCGCATCAGTGTTTAACACAAACTACATCACAAGGCATGCTAATGCACCTCACATAGGTAACGCCGGCTTAAAGGAGCTTCTGTAACCTTTGGGAGCCAACACCAAAAATACCTTAATTTCCAATTCTAATGGAGAAATTTTGGCAACGTGTCAAGATTTTCAAAAAGATTTTGCTTAAGCTGAAAAAGTCACTAATCTACATATTTTATGATCGTTTGGGATTGCTAGGAGATTTTTCAAGTAAATTCATGGGCTTAATAGTTGTACTTTTTAAAGGATAACACCCTACCCCCCCCCCCCCCCAGCCCCCTTCTGGTGTCATGGCTCCTGTCAGGGGGATTAGAGGGACCAGGTTTGCAGCATTCAGGGGGTTATGTATCTGCAGAGAGATAATTTACCTGCTGACCCTGCACAGTCTCACAAGGCTGTTCTCAGGATCATAGGAGGCGTTCAATGTGTCCTCATCCTGCAGACAGGTCCCATCCCAGATCCTCTCCAGACCCCTCCAATCCCTCCTGGCAGCTCACAGGATTTTTTTTTTTTTTATTCTTTGTTTTACAGCCGTCTGCAGAGACAACAGCCAAAGAATTGACAATAAACCCGTCCTGGGTTGGAGTCACATTATTGTATGCGCTGTTATGTTCAATCAAACGTGAACTTTTCCTCTTCGGCCTACAAGGGGAAAAATCTATCTATCTATCTATCTATCTATCTATCTATCTATCTATCTATCTATCTATCTATCTATCTATCTATCTATCTATCTATCTATCTATCTATCTATCTATCTATCTATCTATCTAATCTATCTATCTATCTATGTTATATTGTCAAAAGTATTGGGACACCTGCCTTTACACGCACATGAACTTTAAAGTGGCTGTAAACCTTCTATCACAACTTCAGCTCATTATAATCCTTATTAATAAAGCTCCTGATCACTGTCTGTAAAAGTTTCCTTACTTGTTTTTTTTTTTACCATATATTTCGTCCTGCAATGTTTGTTTATGTCCCCAGCGCATGCGCTGTCCGTCCTTCAATTTACGGCACGCTCTGTGTGAGGTTCCCCCTCCAGCATCATGCCGTGTCTGAGAGTTCCGCTCTGTGCGGCACCGCTTTGAAGACACGCGAGACTGGGCAGTGCTTCCCAGCTTCCTTGCTTGGTTGCCATAGGAACGTAGGCTGAGAATGAGGCTCGGTAGCACATGCTCGTGCATGTGCGAGATTTCAGCAAGGGAAAATAAGGAAGGGTGGAAATGAAGTCCACAGGGGACTCAGAAAGCAATACTCAAGATGGTGCAACCTAATCCCGGAAGAAGATTTTACTAAAAACTTCTAAATACAGTAAGTAACAAGCGTTTTTGCAGATATTAGACAGGGCAATTATTTTAAATAATGTTACATATTATATGACCTGAAAAACGCAATAAAAAATGCAGAGTTTGCTTCCTCTTTAATAGCATCCCAGTCTTGGTCTATATGGTTCAATATTGAGTTGGCCCACCCTTTGCAGTGATGACAGCTTCTTGTTCTGAGGCGCAGGCCAGTCAAGTTCCTCCACCCCAAATGCACTCATCCATGTCTTTATGAACCTTGCTTTGTGCACTGATCCAAATCACTTGGTGGAGGGGGGATTATGGTGTGGGGTTGTTTTTCAGGGATTGGGTTTGGCCCCTTAGTTCCAGTGAAGGGAACTCTCAAGGCGTCAGCATACCAAGACTTTTTGGACAATTTCATGCTCCCAACTTTGTGGGAACAGTTTGAGGATGGCCCCTTCCTGTTCCAACATGACTGCACCAGTGCACAAAGCAAGGTCCATAAAGACATTGATGAGCGAGTTTGGAGTGGAGGAACTTGACTGGCCTGCACAGAGTCCTGACCTCAACCCGATAGAACACCTTTAAGATGAATTACTGCGGAGACTGTGAGCTAGGCCTTCTCCTCCAACATCAGTGCCTGACCTCACAAATGCGCTTCTGGAAAAATGTTCAAGCATTCCCATAGACACACTCCTAAACCTTGTGGACAGCCTTCCCAGAGGAGTTGAAGCTGTTATAGCTGCAAAGGGAGGGCGAACTCAATTTTGAACCCTACGGACGAAGAATGGGATGCCATTTAAGTTCATGTGCGTGTAAAGGCTGGTGTCCCAATACTTTTGACAATAGTGTATCTATCCATCATGAAAAATTCATAATTTGATATCCTGGTCATTGGAGATACAGTATTACTGTGTACATAGTGAGGCTCCATGCACACTGGATTAAAAATCACTGCTTCTACAGGAGTTTTGTGTTCTGCCTGTAAAAGCAACTCAATGTTATCCTATGTGTCTGTACATTAGGACGTTTACAGTCATATTTTGAGCTCTACATTTAGAGGCAGAAAAAAAAACCTTCTGGTTCGCATTTCTGATTGGAGCTCACTGGCAGAAAAAACGTAAAACTTTTCTAAACTCATCTAGACTTTACAAAAAATATATACATTAGCCCTTTTTACTCCCAAGAGAACAGACTTTTTTTTAAGCCAAGTGTGCATGGAGCCTTAAAGTAGATCTGTATTTTGCCCATACTATATAAAGTAACATTTAACATTTTTAACTTTAGAACTTGCACCTAAATTCCTTTGGCACCCACATGGGCCATATCTATTGCGAGAGCCCAATCCACATTCAGGAGTGGAGGAATGCGTGACAGTCCCTCAATATGGTTCTTGGTCCCTCAATGGTGTAGCCTGGCCTATGACCCCTTTAAGCTGCCCTGCAGAACATTTTTCCCTTTTCCAGTTTGTTCCTCCCTCTCTGATATTGGCAGACAGTACAGAGAGGACAAAGTGTCTCCAACACAGGGGGAGCGATGACCATATTTTAGAAGACCAAAAGTGGAAGAAAGGAAGGAGGACTGTGACTGGCTGCTGCCACAACTTAGGAGAAGACCCGCAGGTACTGCCCCAGGGGACATGTATCAATGAAAAAAAAAGTAGAAAAAATCATTTTTAAATGAACAGTGATTTAATGATGCTTAAAGTGTAACAATAAAAATTAAAAATTCATTTAAATATAGTGCCTGGGGGCCCCCATAGTCTGCCTGTAAAGTGGCATATGTGTACCATGTATAGAACCTGCTGCAGCAAAAATGACATTTATAAATAAAAAAAAGACAATTTCCCTGTAAGCTTTCTTTATTTTGAAAACAACGGCTTGGGGAGCCAGTCTGTATGATGAGGCCCCTATTTGGTGCACTCGGAACAAGATTAGAGATTTTTTGGATAAATTCTGGTGTCTCTTTGGCAGACTTTGGATGTGCATAACAATTTTTTGCCCCACAGTGAACAAGCCTTATGTGAAGAAGTCAAATTATAGTACACTTAGGCCAAGATTAAAATACTTTTTTTTTTAGATAAAGTCTGTTGTCTCTTTCACAGACTTTGGATAGAAGTAACAGGTGTGGAAAAATTGGGATTTGGGTGTTGGTGGTGCCTGCACACCGTAACCCTATAGAGGTACTCTCGATGAATGCAATAATTGTCCGTGCTGTAAAAAAACTGCGAGTGGGGGAACATGACTGTCAATTTGTTGTTTATCAGTGTTCTTCCCTCTCTGTATACTCATGTTACTCCCTTTCTCTACTTCAGAACCAACATCAGAATCAAGTAATGGTTGTGCATCCTCAAGAAGCAAGTGGCTGATGCTGTGTTCAAATAATTCAGCTGACTCCTCCATGCATGATGCTGTGGCTGGATAGCATGGGCAACATTACTAAACAGAGACAAATGTGCCCTGCCTGAGGACGGACAACGTCGACCTTTGTCTGTAGACATAGATGCTGCTGGCCCCCTTACACTGGCATGGGAACGTCTGCTTCTCCTTGTTGTCCTCCCAGACATGATGGGGGGCTTATTACCGAAATGTAATAGAGATGGGGAAACGTGTAACTGGATGCACTTTCAATGGAAAGGGGTGTTTGGTGCACTTTAACTTGAGGACTGCCGCTAAAAGAAATGTCCAAACTATAAAAAATAAATAAAAAAGGGGGAACAACATCACCGCAGTCAGAAAAACTGCAGATCACAATTTAAAAAAAGGGGGCAGGCACGGGACAGAAAAAACATAACATGTAGCATCCAAAAAAAAAGGGGGGGTATACAGCACTCTATGCAGCACTAAATGTTATGTAATGCAGTGTAAAACACTGCACTACACAGACACACTCCACAGACACACTACAATATACTGCAGTAAAACTGCACTGACGCACTACAATATACTGCAGTAAATCTGCACCAACACACCACAATATACTGCAGTAAAACTACACTGATGCACTTCAATATGCTGCAGTAACACTGCACTGACTTACTACAAAATACTGCAGTAAAACTGCACTGGCGCACTACAGTATACTGCAGTAAAACTGCACTGACGCACTACAATATACTGCAGTAAAACTGCACTGACGCACTACAATATACTGCAGTAAAACTACACTGATGCACTTCAATATGCTGCAGTAACACTGCACTGACTTACTACAAAATACTGCAGTAAAACTGCACTGACGCACTACAATATACTGCAGTAAAACTGCACTGACGCACTACAATATACTGCAGTAAAACTGCACTGACGCACTACAATATACTGCAGTAAAACTGCACTGACGCACTACAATATACTGCAGTAAAACTGCACTGATGCATTTCAATATACTGCAGTAAAACTGCACTGACATACTTCAATATACTGCAGAAAAACTGGCCTGACACACTACACTGACACACTTCAATATACTGCAGTAATAGTGTACGGACGCACTACACTGATGCTGCACTATCACTATATTCACACTACACTGACACTCTACACTCACAATAAAACCACAATAGCACGCTATAGCACACTAGTAGCAATGAGCTGAGCCCTGTTCTATATATTTCCACTCCAATATTACAACTGAAAATGGCTCCTTTGTGAAGGAACCTTTTCTAGTGTGGGGTGGGTTTATGAGCAATGAGCCATGATTGGGCAAAGTCATCATGACTTTCTGCAATCATGGCTCTGACAGTGCTTTGTGCCCTGATTGGGCAGAGTCCTCATTGCTTCAGCCAATCAGGGCTTAGAATGCACTGTGCAATTCGGGTGTTCACCGAACGGATGAACAGCCAATGTTCAGGTCAAACTTTTGCTCAGCTCGAACTGTTTGCCCAACACTATTTACAAAGTTCAAAAGCTCAAGCTCCAAACTATACACACACAGAAGAATGAGAATGGTGACTCCTCCTCTTGCTTACTTTTTCAGAGGAGGCTGTAGAAAGTTTTAATTAGGGAAAGAGTCTGAAAGTTAACAGTTTCTGCTCTGGAAATTTTGTTTACTTTCAGGATCTCTTTCTTTAATTAAAACTCCCTTTATAAAATAGTGATTTATACAAGTAGTAAATTATTATAGTTTCCCTTTAATTCAACAACCAAGTATGTCTTTTTGCCTAAGTATTAAAAAAAAGTTATGGTTGCTGTGTCATTCTTTCCCCTGGGATAGTAGCTGGCTCTATTTATTCCCATGACGGTGCTGCAAGAAGTTAAAATGGAGGCACCATCATGGCCGGTTTCCCATCATCCCGTGTTACATGGCACGCTCGGCTTAGATTCCCCCCCCGAGGAGAAAGGCATCCTTCCACCCCCAACATTTGCCTAACTCACTCTATTAGATTTACTGTAATAATGGTCCAGAACGCGGCCATCTCAATCTCGTATCCGGTTCCCTGTCAGAATCTGATATATGCAAAGTGACAACGAAAATAGCGGAGAGGACTTTGTTCCCAATAAATACAAATATTATTGTAAACATCCCGGAAAATGGCTTCGGGGAAAAAAGCCGCAAACATAATCAGATCTATCAGAAACGATAAGACGGCGAAGAGATTAGATTTCCCTGTCGACAATTTACCAACCGGCCAGATCTCGTGCCAAGTGACCCCAAATCACCTGCAAGACAATCCCAGTTCTGGGAATAATCCAAAACTCTCTGCACTGGGATATATATATATATTTTTTTTTTTTAACGAGACGCAAAATATTTTACATAAAGATGTCAAAGGCGGTCTGGACAGTGAAAATAAACCTATGAAGATTAATCCTCCGTCTTAACTGAAAGTGCCAAATTTGCTAGAGAAGAGCCTGAGATTAATAGAAAAAAAAATGTAGATTTCAGAGTCTCTGTACAAGTCATGAATTAAACCCCTGACTTGTCACAGTATACAGAAACAGGATAATTTTCTAGAAAATCTCCCTTTTATCATTAAAATTTCATCCTTAAGCTCCAATCAGAGGCTTTGCCTAGGCTGAGATGATGTCATCAGTCTGCTGCAGGCAGGAGGAAGCATTTCCCCAGTCTCCCCTCCCCCAGTGAGCAGATTGTAACTTAGTAGCAAGTCACAAGAGAGGTTATTTACTAAAACCTGAAATGGAAAGATTTCCCCAATGGGGTTTTATTGCCAGCAAAACATTTATTAAAGAAAAATTATTCTCTCTTCCTTAGAAAAAAATAAATATTTTATTGAGTGGAAATACAAGTAGATTATTGATGTATTAAAACATGAGCTCTGGACATCTAGCTAGAACATGTACATAAAAATACAGCCATGGGTGCATAGAAAAGACATGGCATGATATAAACATTTATGTAATCATACTATGCTCCCCAACCCCGACGCGTTTCGACCTTTAGAAGGCGGGGAGGGAATATTTTACTAAAACTTGAGAGTGCAACATTTTATGCAGCTCTGCATAGAAATCAATAAGCTTCCAGGTCTTATTGTCAAAGCTTAACCACTTGACCTCCGGAAGATTTACCCCCCTTTTATGACCAGGCCATTTTTTTCGATACAGCACTGCGTTACCTTAACTGACAATTGCATAGTTGTGCGATGTTGTACCTAAACGAAATATATGTCCTTTTTTTTCCCACAAATAGAGATTTCTTTTGGTGGTATTTGACCACCTCTGCGTTTTTTAATTTTTGTGCTATAAAAAAAAAAAAAAAACAACAATTTTGAAAAAAAAAAGTATTTTTTACTTTCTGCTATTAAAGGGGTTGTAAACCCTCATTTTAATTTTTTTAAATAACAAACATGTCATACTTACCTCCTTTGTGCAGTTCGTTTTGCACAGAGTGGCCCCGGTCCTCTTCTTCTGGGGTCCCTCAGCGGCGCTGGTGGCTCCCCCCACATCGAGTGTCTACGCTGGAGCAGCGCTCTCCCAGGGTGGACACCCGTGGGGGCGCGCTCCCAAGTCCTGCATCTGTGTCCATTCACACAGAATGCAGGACTCGGCTCCGCCCCCAGCACCGCGTCCTTGGATTTGATTGACAGCAACGGGAGCCAATGGCTGCGCTGCTATCAATCTATCCAATCAGGACACGAGACGCCAGCTAGATCTGGTTTGCTCGTTCCCGGCCGGAGGATGACAGTGTTCAGGTAAGTAAGACGGGGGGCTGCAGCACTACAGAAGGTTTTTCACCTTAATGCATAGAATGCATTAAGGCGGAAAACTATGAGAGTTTTCAACCCCTTTAAACATATCCAATAATAAATGTAGAAAAATCTAATTTCTTCATCAATTTAGGCCAATATGTATTCTGCTACATATTTTTAGTAAAAAAAGGAAAATCACAATAAGCGTATATTGATTAGTTTGCTCAAAAGTTATAGCAGCTACAAACTATGGGATATTTTAATGGATTTTTTTTTTTTACTAGTAATGGTGGCGATCAGCGACTTAGAGCGATTCTGCAATATTGCGGCGGACAAATCGAACACCTAACTGACACTTTTGTCACTTTGTGGGAACCAGTGACACTAATACAGTGATCAGTGCTAAAAAAATATGCACTGTCACTGTACTAATGACACTGGCTGGGAAGGGGTTAACATCAGGGGCGAACAAAGGGTTAACTGTGTGCCTAGCCAGTGTTTTCGTGTAATGTGGGGGAGGTGCTTTTACTAGTGAAAGGCATGAATCAGTGTTTCTGCTTTACAGGAACACAGGATCCATGCCTTCTGTACTGACAGAACGGTGATCAGCCTTGTTTACATGGGCAGACTGCCATTCTGCCTGTGTATCGAATGATCAGCAGGTGCCGGCGGAAATTGGGTCAGCGGGACCCTCTGATCAGCCCCCGTTGTGTGGAATTAGCCAGCAGCGTGCACTCGCTTGATACCCGGAAGTGCAGGATCATGTATATCATATATATCATGTATGTACTTGCGCTACTGTGATTGTGTATATTGACACTACATTGTTTTTCACCCTTTGTTTTATTATTTGCGTTTTAAGTAGCAGCACGTATATTTATATTTAGTTCCATAGCGCTGTGCTTATTTGAGGATCATGTATAGATACATAATCCTGCACAGCGCAGCCGTCCTGTAGAAGTAAATGTGCTATGGGGCAGTTGGCAAGCGGTTAAAATGTTAACCTTTTCAGAAACAATGTAAAGATGAACTAACATCGTACACCCTCCCCACCTCCCTGGTCCCCACTGTACCTACCCCAGGGCTCCTGCAGCCGGTCCAGTGGCCAGAGGATTTGAAATCCCCACTCTTCTCTGTACATTGCTTCTGATGGACCAGATCGATTTTGATTGGTCAGGGCCATCACAGTGAATGGATGAGTTCTATCCTGAAAGTGATGCACAGAGAAGAGGAACGAGGATTTCAAAAATCCCTGGACCACTGGACCAGCCCTTGACATCTCAGGATCACCAGAAGTAAGTACAGCGGGGATCAGGGAGGTGGGGATGGTGTAGGGCAGTGGTCTCCAAACTGCAGTCCAGGGGCCAGATGTGGCCCTTTGCTTGCTTTTATCCAACACTTGGGGCACTATTTTATCCATTGATACCAACAATGGGGCATAATCCCCCCTGAGACCAATGAAGGGGCACAATTCCTTCCAATGACACCAATGATAGGGCACAACTCCTCTCACTGTAACAATGGATGGGGCACAACTCCCCCCCACTGACACCAGAGATGGGGCACAACTCCCCCCACTGACACCAGAGATGGGGCACAACTCCCCCCACTGACACCAGAGATGGGGCACATAATTCCTCCCACTGACACCAATGATAGGGCACAACTCCTCTCACTGAAACAATGGATGGGGCACAACTCCCCCCCACTGACACCAGAGATGGGGCACAACTCCCCCCACTGACACCAGAGATGGGGCACAACTCCCCCCACTGACACCAGAGATGGGGCACAACTCCTCCCACTGACACCACAGATGGGGCACAACTCCTCCCAATGACACCAGAGATGGGGCACAACTCCCCCCACTGACACCAGAGATGGGGCACAACTCCCCCCACTGACACCAGAGATGGGGCACAACTCCCCCCACTGACTCCAGAGATGGGACACAACTCCCCCCACTGACACCAGAGATGGGAAACAACTCCCCCCACTGACACCAGAGATGGGGCACAACTCCCACCACTGACACCAGAGATGGGGCACAACTCCCCCCACTGACACCAGAGATGGGGCACAACTCCCCCACTGACACCAGAGATGGGGCACAACTCCTCCCACTGACACCACAGATGGGGCACAACTCCTCCCAATGACACGAGATGGGGCACAACTCCCCCCACTGACACCAGAGATGGGGCACAACTCCCCCCACTGACTCCAGAGATGGGACACAACTCCCCCCACTGACACCAGAGATGGGGCACAACTCCCCCCACTGACACCAGAGATGGGGCACAACTCCCCCCACTGACACCAGAGATAGGGCACAACTCCCCCCACTGACACCAGAGATGGGGCACAACTCCCCCCACTGACACCAGAGATGGGGCACAACTCCTCCCACTGACACCACAGATGGGGCACAACTCCTCCCAATGACACCAGAGATGGGGCACAACTCCCCCCACTTACACCAGAGATGGGGCACAACTCCCCCCACTGACACCAGAGATGGGGCACAACTCCCCCCACTGACTCCAGAGATGGGACACAACTCCCCCCACTGACACCAGAGATGGGGCACAACTCCCCCCACTGACACCAGAGATGGGGCACAACTCCCCCCACTGACTCCAGAGATGGGACACAACTCCCCCCACTGACACCAGAGATGGGGCACAACTCCCCCCACTGACACCAGAGATGGGGCACAACTCCCCCCACTGACACCAGAGATGGGGCACAACTCCCCCCACTGACACCAGAGATGGGGCACAACTCCCCCCACTGACAACAGAGATGGGGCACAACTCCCCCCACTGACACCAGAGATGGGGCACAACTCCCCCCACTGACACCAGAGATGGGGCACAACTCCCCCCACTGACAACAGAGATGGGGCACAACTCCCCCCACTGACACCAGAGATGGGGCACAACTCCTCCCACTGACACCACAGATGGGGCACAACTCCTCCCAATGACACCAGAGATGGGGCACAACTCCCCCCACTGACACCAGAGATAGGGCATAACTCCTACCACTGACACCAGAGATGGGGCACAATTTCTCCCAATGACAGCAACGATTGGGCCCAATGACACCAATGATGTGGCGCAATTCCTCCCACTGTTTCCCGAGGTCAGGACTTTTCTATTCCTTTTGGTCACAGTCCAGCCCCCTTAAAGCCTGAAGGACAGTAAACTGCCCCCCTGTTTAGAAAACTTCGAGACCCCTGGTGTACGATAATATTTAACCTTTATTTTTTTTCTGTAAAGGTGAACTAACACCTTAATAGTCCCCTTTACACCTAAATGCTGCATTGTGATGAGTTACCGCATGCATGTTCAAGGGCAGAAAATGATAACCTGACAATATTTTACCAGCTGACACATTTCGCGCTAAGGCACAGCGTTTTCTCAAAGAGTTCTGTGAAACACGTTAGCTTGTATCTGGAGGATGATATCACATAAACACTGAATTCTGCTGAATCCTGGTGTGTGCTGGTCCTTTGAAACATTGCTAGTTGCTGGCACCAAGGACTTGGATGGTGATCATGCTACTGAATTGCATGTAGAGTGTCATTGAAATAATATATATATATATATATATATATATATACACACACACACACACTGTAATATATATCTATCTATATATCTATCTATATATATATATATAGATATAGATATATATATATATATGTAGATATATATCTAGATATAGATATAGATATATATCTACATATATATCTCTCTCTCTCTATATATATAGATATAGATCTATATCTATATATATAGAGAGAGATATTCAATCGATGCACCATGTAAAAAATGATTTACTGTACCCCAAAACAAGGTGTTTATATAATAACTCAAGTCAAATGATCTCATTGGGCTGTTCACAACAAATGTTCAAAATGGATAGTTTTTATTTACTGAAAAATTAGAAGATTTTAACGAAATATTGTCATTTTGGCAAAATGCATTGCAGTCATTGACAATATGTCGTTTTTTTGGTGAATTTTAGGATTTAATGAGTAGGGAAGACCCTCACCATGCCAACATCCAAAATATATATTCAAGGATTGACCAAGTCAAAAAATTAACGGGACTTTGTGGGTACATAATGAAAGAGAGAGAATCAGTAAAAAAAGAATACATTTTATTACAACATAGTTAAAAAACATATAAACAACATAAAAACAACACCCTGTATGGACACAGTTACCCAATAATACAGTTATAGAGGACTGGACCTACAGTACAAAGATTAATTTAATACTGTATCAAGATAAAAGAAACATTTCTGATCCAGTAATGCCTCCAAAAACTTGCTCGTCGACGTGTTTCACTAAAATATTAGCTTCCTCAGGACAGATACTGGGTAGGTGCTGGTAAACATGTGGCTTGTGGGAGAAATTGACCAAACTGACAAACAGCCGAAAAAAATGAGATTGTATATGTGTGTCTAAAGTAGTGGGAGAAACATATATATCACGTGGTCTATAGTAGATACCACTGGTATATAGTAGTCATGTATAGGTATATGGGTATAAATCACACACAGTGGTAAGTGGTCACAAATTCACACTATAAGCGTGTTAAATACAATATCAATAGTACCCAGAGATGGCCCATGGATACCGGACCAAGTTATTAAATGGGTAAGAATACAGTCCCCTTAAGTATAGAGGCAAATGGAATATCTGAATGTGTAAAAGCTGCGCTTATCACATAGGGGGAGACCTTTTGTTGGGGCTCAAGTTGGAATTGCCGCATACATAGGGAAAAAGTGTACCCCTTTTGGTGCTACACCCCTGTGGACGGCTTTCCTTGCTGTGTGTGGCCTATTAGATTGGGTACAATAAAATAATACATTAATGAAATAAAATAATACAAAAATAATATTAATAATAACTCTAATAAAAAATTACAGCAATAAAATCATAAATTAAAATAATAATAAAAAATACTAATAATAAATTAAATAAACAAAACTACTCTAAGCATATAAAAAAACACATTCTCTAAATAAAGAGTAGATTCTTTGATTTAAATTTTCCTAAGCAGATTTAAAGCAAATTGACTTTGCTTATCCCTACTGATTACCTTTCCATGTAAAAGAAAAAAAAAAAAAAAAAAAGAAACTCTGTAAAAATAAAAGATTAGCTGAACGACACGAAGACGGTATGGAAGGCCGCTTCTCCGCACATGTAAATCAGATTAGCATTAAATCCTCTACATAAACACGTTATATTTCCTCATTAAGCGGCGGTCTGCGAGCGCCCACGGACACGCGACGTGCAGTGTAAACAGTGTCAGGAGCGGCTGCTGAAGTAATTCACGCCATGGGCCGCTCATGTTTGGGTTGAACTTTGCGTTTGGAGCCTGGGTGGCCCCGGGACGGAGATCCTGCCTTCGTCGGCGTCTTGTAGGGCTGATACTTCACAGAATTAATAAAGCAGCCGGGCGATCATCATTTTAACACCAGGCGCGTCTCTTGCCTTGCAGACCTCCATGAACAGTCCTTCACTTCTGCCTCCAGACGTAATTACCTTCCCTGTCTGAGGTTAGACCAGGATAGACTTCGATTCCAAGACAGACGCATCCATTCCTCCTTATACCTGCAATCTCTATTGTGGTGCGTCATTGCGTACGCGTTAAGCGGCAGTGTTTTGCGCATTAATGTGTGTTATGTTACAATAACTCATTTACTTTTAAAGGACTGTCAACAAAAGGCAACGTACAAAAAAAAATGAAACGGACCTCCAGGGATTTTTGAAGGCAGCACAGTGCAATGTAATGCAGAGTACCTGGGTTTGTGGTGCACAGAAACAAAGGTCCATTGACACAGGGTACTTAAAGTGGTTGGTAAAGAGGAAGTAAACCCTGATGTGTTTTACTTCCTCTTTGTTCCCCTGCAAAGTAAAAGCAGAATGGGCTAGTATGCATTGCACTTACCTGCAAACGAAGCTGACGTTGTCCCCGCTGGTGGCCGCATCCATCTTCGTCCCTCTTCCTTCGGGGGGGGGGGGCGCAGACTCAGGCTCTATTACTGGCCGGAGCTGCGTGACGTCACTCCCGCGCATGCGCTTGGAAGCCATCAGTCACAGCACCTGCGAGTGAAGAAACGCCACGGAGGGCCATTTCTTCACAGCGCATGCGCTGATGACACCATCGGCGCAGCGTACAGCAAATATGTTGGCTTAAAGTGGTTGTAAACCTCTGATTGTGACTTCTACCTATAGGTAAGCTTAGAATAAGGCTTACCTATAGGTAGTGGAAATATCTCCTAAACGTGTGCGGTTTAGGAGATATTTCCACTACCTATAGGTAAGCCTTATTCTAGGCCTACCTTATTCTAGGCTTACCTCTGATTGTGGCTTTACCTATAGGTAAAAGCCACAATCAGAGGTTTACAACCACTTTAAGCCAACATAATAAAAACCTCCCATCCCCTCTGTAACATAACAATATGTTTCTCTGTGACTGTGTTATATAAAAAAGCTGCCAATCTGTACTTAAATCAGAGCGTCTCCCGGCGCCCACGTGACTCCTCAGCTCTCTCCTCTGCCCGGCTGACAGCTATAGCAGGTGGGGTTGAGCACTCCCAATGACGTCAGCCAGGGAGGAGGGGAGAGTGGAGAGGAGAGAGAGCCGAGGAGTCACGTGAGCACCAGGGGCCGCTCTGGTATAAGTGCAGATACGCATATTTTTTATATAACACAGGCACAGGGGCAAATAATGTTATGTTACATCAGGGATGGGATGTTTTTATGGTAGTTATAATAGCAGCAGGCATATCTCCCAACATTTTGAGATGGGAATGAGGGACGCCTACTAGCAAACGTATGTAGGCATAGGACATACCTTCTGCCACACCCCCTTAAAGGAGACCAAAAAAAAGTTTAAATAAATCCACAAGGGCTTTTTTACCACTACTATTCTTTTATATTGACTTTTGAATTTTACAAATGCAGCAATTTAGAATTTGGATGAAAGGTTTAGGACTGGGAAACGCTTTTTGAAAGATACAAAGTTCATTTTATATACAAGTATATGGATCAAACCAAAGTGTGGGACAAATGAGGGGGAAAGAGGGACAGAGGGACATTGCTCCAAATCAGGGACAGTCCCCCCAAATCTGGGACAGTTGGGAGCTATGGCAGCAGGAGGGGAAGGGCGGGGACTGACAAAAGCAGACAGGCTAGGAGGGGGGGACAGAGGGGGGATGGAGGATAGGACAGAACAGGGCTGCAGCTGACAGAGGCACATAAACTGACCACGGTGTCAGGGTTCAGCGGCCATGATAAACTGTGGTCAGTTTACAGGTATAGCCAGGCAGGATCAGCCATGTTTTTTAGATGAGGCCAAAAGCACTGTGCTGTCACATGACGCAATAGACACATGGATGAAGGAGGGTGGGACTACCATCAGACCGGATTGGGGGGGGAAGAGCCAAGGCCAGACTGGCACAACTCTGACGCAGCACACAACAACCAAAATTGGGCATCTGTCCTGTTAGGAGCAGACGCCCGGGGCGTCCGTGCAGCCACACACATTGTCCACCCAAAGCCATTGTGGACAGTCCGATGCAACCCAAAGGAAAGGAGGTCTCCAGGGCAAGGGGGGAGAGAAAAAAGGGGGAGGACAAGTCAGAAGACAGGTATTAATAGCCCCACCGGTGCACCAACCAGTATGGGCCAATCCCGTCAACATGAACCATGACACTCGATAAAAAAGACATGTCACATAAATAAATGCCCATTTGGACAAAACATAGTTACAAATATATGTTACAAAATACCTATAATGGTAATGAAGCTGACAAACAATTAATAAATGTGTATCAAAGGGAAAATGATGTACGTACAGCGGAACCTCGGATTGCGAGTAATGCGGTTAGCAATACGAGCAATTATTTTTTTTAAATCCTGACTCGGTTTGCGAGTGCTGTTTCGAAAAACAGGAGCAGGATTCAAGCCTTTGCGTTGTGCAGTACCGCATTTGGCCAGAGGTGCGAGGGCAGCGGTGACACTCGGAGCCGTTCGGAAATACTCTGAAACACTCGGAAATACTCAGAAACACTCGGAAATACTCTGTTCCCGAGTGTTTCTGAGCCTTTCCGAGGGTTTCCGAGTGCAGCCGAGCGGTCTCTGAGTATTTCCGAATCTCTCCGGCGCTCCTCCCCACCTCTGGCCACATGCGGTATTGCATGCCATAGAAGTCAATGTGGAAGGAATTATCTTGGTTTCCATTGACTTCTATGGGGAAACTCGCTTTTATATGCGAGTGCTTTGGATTACAAGCATTCTCCTGGAACAGATTATGCTCGTAATCCAAGGTTCCACTGTATATAAATATATCATAAGGTGTATAAACTATGTGGTGAAACTAATCACTGATGGTAAAATGGCTCTACATAATGTGAGGGAAAGGGAGACGAGATGAAATACAACGTTTATGACTATATCTACTGTTTACAAGATATTCGGGTTCGAACGCACACGCATTGCACAATGCACGAATAAAATCTATACATTACAAAAAAGATTTTAAACTAATATATTCGTTCAAGCTGGAATATCTTGTGGCATCCAAATTATGGATCCACCGGGTTTCTAATTGTAGTAAAGTATAATCAATGCCACCGCCCCTCACATGTGAAGGTACATGTTCAAGGGCCGTTAACGTGATCATGTTGGGGTCAAAATCATGCTGAAGTCCCACGTGCCTACTGATGGCAGTACTCATGTAGCATTTGAAAAGGGGAGTGGTATGGTCCTTTATCCGCTTAGAAAAAGGGCGCTTGGTTTTGCCTACGTAAAAACATCCACATAGGCATTTGGCTAAATATACGACGCCAACTGTGTGGCAAGTCACTCTATGCAAAATAGCATGAGTTTGACCATTCGGAAGAGTTGTCTCATGGCCATTAGAAATGAAGCGACGTATGTCACATCTCTCGCAGCGATGTATTTATTATTATTATCACACCCCAGATGGCGTCTAATCAGACGAAACGCGTCGGTTCGAGTTCTGCCAACATCATTGCCCCTTTCCATGCCTTTATATGAGTTTTTATGCACTTTTGAAATGTAAGTGGTCCATTGCCTCCCTTTTTTTAATAAATGAATTTTAAACGTTATCAAGCTATGTGGAACCTTTCTTTCATTTTTGGTTTCGTCGTGTGAGCAAGAGGATATCCTCTGGTCCTCCTTCCTTCCATTTGAACCTCATTCGCATGTCCATTGTGAACCGGCTGCTGACCAGTACCGTTTAAACTCTGTTTGGATTCCTGATGGTTTTCCACTGCACACGGTGTTCATCACCATAAGCCTGTTTGACTTAAGAGGTAAGAGCCCCTTTAAGTCTACTACTTCCGGGAAGCCTTCATACAATTGGTGGCGGTTCTTCTTACAAGCTTCTTTTTACAAGAGTCTCTTTGCACTATGTTT
The DNA here is from genome assembly GCA_037952925.1 of Lithobates clamitans. Taxonomy (NCBI): domain Eukaryota; kingdom Metazoa; phylum Chordata; class Amphibia; order Anura; family Ranidae; genus Lithobates; species Lithobates clamitans. The sequence continues at coordinate 469,315 of JBBGZY010002309.1, forward strand.
TCAATTTATGTCATCTGTTCCATTGATGTTCCATTACAGTTTCGAGATGTTGAATCACTGACAGCGTTTACTGATGCCAGGACTTTTTGGATTTATTGTATACTACATACTATTTTCACTTAGTGGACATTTTTTATGTGTTTACATTTACTTTGTGATATATTAGGTCACAGTTTATACTTTCATTTTTTCTATACATAAGCGCTGCACTTTTTCTTTTTGGTTATTTATTATTATTAGAACCACTGTTGAACACTGGTGACCATATATAAATCCCTGAAGAAGCCATTGTTTGGCGAAACATGTAGGGACTTGACGTCCATTTGAATTCCCCGCTGTGCCATTGCGTGTGCGCCGCCCGGGAGCTCCGTGAGTTGTGTCGTGGGTCCCGCGGACTCGATCGCCGCGGGGATACCCGCGATCGCCTCATGGAGAGGACAAACGGGGAGATGCTGATGTAAACAGCATCTCCCTGTTCTGCCTAGTGACGAGTGTCACTGATCACTGCTCCCTGTCATCGGGAGCACTGATCAGTCTAGTGACACATACAGCCCCTCCCCCCTACAGTTAGAAAACACTCCCCTAGTACTGATTAACCCCTCCAAGCCCCCTAGTGGTTAACCCCTTCACTGCCAATGTCATTTACACAGTAATCAGTGCATTTTTAATCGCACTGATGGCTGTATAAATGACAATGGTCCCAAAAATGTGTAAAAAATGTCCGACATGTCCGCCATAACGTCGCAGTCACAATAAAAATCGCTGATCGCCGCCATTACTAGTAAAAAAAAAAAAATTAATAAAAATGCCATAAAATTATCCCCTATTTAGTAAACGCTATAACTTTTGCGCAAACCAATCAATAAACGCTTATTGCGATTTTTTTTTACCAAAAACATGTAGAAGAATACGATCGGCCTAAACTGAGGAAAAAAATGTTTTTTTTTCATATATTTTTGGGGGATATTTATTATAGCAAAATGGAAAAAATAATGCGTTTTTTTCAAAATTGTCACTCTTATTTTGTTTATAGCGCAAAAAATAAAAATCGCAGAGGTGATTAAATACCACCAAAAGAAAGCTCTCTTTGTTGGAAAAAAAGGACGTCAATTTTGACGTCGCAGTGCCGACGCAGTGCCGAATCTCAAAAAACACTCTGGTCAGGAAGGGGGTAAATTCTTCCGGGGCTGAAGCGGTTAAATAAATCAGTATTATCTATATCAAATGTAATTGCTAATACCTGTGAAGTAGAAAAGGAGCCTTGGGTGTGGATGACGTCTACAGAAAGTGAAAGCTAGCGTCAAATATCTTTGACTCCGCCTACACTGTATTAATGCGCAAAAATACACATCATATGTTCAATACAGATTTATAGGGAGCTGTAAAACTGTTTTTTTTATATTTGTAATCTAATTTGAATTGCTCTTCTGAAAAAAAAAAAAAAAATTTTGTCATATGACTGGCACAAGACCAATCAGGGCTGGCCAGACACACTGTAAAGAGCATACATCAGCAGAGTAATTGGAAGCCCCTCCCAAGGATCATGTGACCATACAACAGCGCTGCAGAAGTAAGGTACTTAGAGCATTAAAAAAAAATGATATACTGTATATGATTTATGTGAATGAATTATGGCAATTACTTCTTCTCTGTTTAGTATCACTTTAACCGTTGGAAGATTTACCCGCCCTTCATGACCAGGCCACTTTTAGCGATACGGTACTGCATTACTTTAACTGACAATTGCGCGGTTGTGCGACACGGTACCCTAATAACATTTATGTCCTTTTTTTCCCCCACAAATAATGCTTTCTTTTGGTGGTATTTGATTACCTTTGTGGTTTTTATTTTTTGAGCTATGAGCAAAAAAAAAAACAAACAGACAATTTAGAAAAAAAAATGAATCAAATTTCTTCATCAATTTAGGCCAATGTGTATCCTGCTACATATTTTTGGTAAAAAAAAAAATCCCAATAAGCGTATATTGATTGGTTTGCTCAAAAGTTATAGCGTCTACAAACTATGGGATATAGACTGAAATTCATTTTTTTTTACTAGCAATGGCAGCAATCGGCAACTGTGACATTGCCGCAGCCAATCGGACACTAACTGACACTTTTGAAACTTTTTGAGGACCAGTGACACTAAGACCCCATACACCCTATTAAATTTTCTGCAGATGTTTGTCTTCCGATTTACCAAAACCATGTAGTGCAGGGGACTGCCTGATTGCATACAAATTCTAAGGATTCTAAGGATTCAAACTCCTAAGGTTTGACCTCATATTACATGTTTTTGGTAAATCTGAAGATAAAAATCTGAAGACAATCTAATAGTGTGTACGGGGTCTTATACAGTGATTAGTGCTAAAAATGTGCACTGTCACTGTACTAATGACACTGGCTGGGGAGGGATTAAACATCTAGCATGCTCAAAGGGTTAAATGTGTGCCTAGCCAGTGTTTTGGTGTACTGTATGTGGTGCTTTTAATAAAGGAAAATAGTGGATTTTTCTTTCCCTGCTTTGCTTTGCAGGGAAAGAAAATCCATTGCTTCCCCACTGACAGAACAGGGCTCAGCCTTGTTTACATAGGCAGGGCTCTGTCCTGTGTGAATTCACCACGATCGTCGGGTGCCGGCGGTCATCCATTGGCCGGCACCCACAGAGCGGCATTTGCTGCGTTTAATCAAAGCACAGGCGGGTCCTCCAGTTTCATTGCGGCTTGCGACTTCATTTAAGAGAAGTCGATGCAAGTCGCAATGAAATCGCAAAAAAAACGACTGCAGGAACCTTTTTCAAAGTCGCTGTGACTCGATGTGAGCGGTTCCATTGCCGGCGATGGGTTGCGACTTGTCATGCGATTTTGAACTGTCAAATCGCATGACAAATAGCACTTAAACACTATGGTGTACTTTCAGTAAACATGTACTTCCTGCTATCATTACAAAGTCATTTTTATTGCAACTTTTATTTCTGTTATTATGTTACAATAAATTTGCAGATCCTCCGTGTAGTGGGTATCTGTATAACAATGCGATGCGCTGTTTTTATTTAGTCTGGTCTGACTGGTAGACTTTCATTGGGAGAGAGAGAGAGGAGAAGTGTTGAGAAGAAGAGATGAGAAAACAGAAAGCAATGTCTGCAATGGTTAGATATGGATATTCCCAATTACATATATTATTATTGGTATTATTATAGAGGATCTTTATTGCGCCAACAGTTTACGCAGCGCTTTACAATATAAAGGGGACAGTACAATTACAATACAGTTCAATACAGAAGGAATAGAAGGGCCCTGCTCATGGAACTTACAATCTAAAGGGAGGTGTAGGCTATATATAAATATTTATAAAAATCAATATATATACTGTATATATATATATATATAGATAGATCTATCTATCTATCTATCTATCTATCTATCTATCTATCTATCTATCTATCTATCTATCTATCTATCTATCTATCTATCTATCTATCTATATTTTTATATATATATATATATATATCTATATATATATAGATATATATATATATATAGATCTAGATATAGATATACATATATTTATGTATATATATATATAGATAGATAGATATCTATTTATATATATATATATACATATATATAGATATATATCTATTTATATATATATACATATATATATCTATTTATATATATATATACATATATATAGATATATATCTATTTATATATATATATATACATATATATAAATATATCTATATCTATATATATATCTATATATCTATATCTATATATATAGATATATATATACACACACACACACACATACATATATATATATAGATATATATATAGATAGATAGATATCTATATAGATAGATAGATAGATAGATAGATAGATAGATAGATAGATAGATAGATAGATAGATAGATAGATAGATAGATAGATAGATAGATAGATAGATAGATAGATAGATAGATAGATAGATAGATAGATAGATAGATATAGATATATCTATCTATCTATATATATCTATATATAGATATATCTATATATAGATATATATATACACACACACACACATACACATATATATATGAATATATATATATATATATATATATATATATATATATATATATATATATATGAAATAAACATCAAATTCTATTTATAAATATAGTAAATACAGTTAAAGATTTTATTAAAACACTACCAATGTTTTACAATGTATCAGGTCACATGTACGGTATAGCTGTAATTCTATAGTTCCTCCAATGAGGGGCGTCTTCTTTCAGCGCGGACAGAAAGCTGCGCCCTTTGTACATTGCGGGCGACTTCTGCGCGCCAAGTGGAACAATACCTTTTGTAAGAACGGTTTTCTGGATGAGCCTCATAACGTCTCCTGCCAAACGGCTTGATCTTTCCAAGCTAAGCAGCAGCCCTGGGAATGCAGCCAAGAATTTCGGCATCGCTGGAGCGCGGGGCCAAGTACGAATTAAGCAGTAGGCGTTATGTGCTAACCCTCTGGCATATTGTACAGACACCGTTGTCAGCGGTGGAATTTATTAAAAAGGTTTTCACGACGACAAATTGAGTCCAACTCTGAAAGCTCGAACGCGATCTGCCTTATATGGGCAACAGCAAAACAGATTGCACAACAACAGCACCCTGGCTAAACAGGCCCCCGGAGGATTATGGGAGGTCGGATCTGCCGTTACGCGCATTACAACACAGCTGATGGAAAGCAGATTCCTTGCTGGGAAGCTGATGCGTGAGTGTCTATGAGAGCCTGGAGACCTCACCTTGTTGGAGGAAAACTCCACCCTTAAAGTATAACTCCACCCAATGCTGGTAACTCAGATTGGGGTGGTTGTTGGTGGTATTAATCACGTTCTGACATGTTCCATGAGTTCTCATCACCAAAATTCCAGTTTTGCCACTGGCATTGTTAAATCAAAAAATGGTTTTGTGTTCTTCCTGGTACAGAGACACAAACTACTGCAAGAAAAACTCATCATTGTGGGAGGGCAATAAACACAACCTACTGCAAGGACTTCTCACCATTGTGGGAGGGGCAGAGACGCAATCTACTGCAAGAAAATCTCACCATTGTGGGAGGGGCAGAGACGCAATCTACTGCAAGAAAATCTCATCATTGTGGGAGGGGCAGAGACACAACTTACTAGAAGGAAATCTCACCATTGTCGGAGGGGCAGAGACACAAACTACTGCAAGGAAATCTCCTTATTGTGGGAGGGGAATAAACACAACTTCTCACCATTGTGGGAGGGGCAGAGACGCAATCTACTGCAAGAAAATCTCATCATTGTGGGAGGGGCAGAGACACAACTTACTACAAGGAAATCTCACCATTGTGGGAGGGGCAGAGACACAAACTACTGCAAGGAATTCTCCTTATTGTGGGAGGGGTAGAGACACAACTTACTACAAGGAATTCTCACTATTGTGGGAGGGGCAGAGACACAACCCACATCAAGGAAATCTCACCATCTGCCTGGGAAGGGCAGAGACACAACCCACTTCAAGGAAATCTCACCATTGTGGGAGGGGCAGAGGTACAAACAACTGCAGAAAAATCTCACTGCTGTCTCTTTTACCACTCCAGAACAACCCATTATTCCCCCCTGGACTGAAACATGGTGCCTTCACATGGTGGTCCTCCCATGGCTTCACACATGTACACCACTTCTTGTCCTCTTGCATATTTCCCCCTTGGACTACCACAATGCACTTAACTTAGAATACTTCAGATATTTAAAAATCTGCCACTGGATCATGTCCCTACATCGTACCTCTGACTTCAACTTTTGTAATGTAAGCTTTGAACATATCTGCTTACATTCTACGGGGTCCCCTAAGCTTATATCTACTATATACTCCACCAGGAATGATCGTGGCTCCCTATCAATGCTTTCCTATGTTAACCTTTGGGAGCGGGACCTTGGGACACCCATGGACTTGGAGGACTGGAGTAAAGCCTGGTCATTCATACCTAAATGTTCCTTCAACACCACCAGTCTAGAATCTGTTTACAAAGTCCAATGGCTTCATGTACACTGCTGCTGGTAAAGGGACGTTTAGGAGCATAAAAAACAAGAAAAAATACTGCGCTACCACTAAATTAATAAACCCCCCCCCCAAAAAGCAGCAGTTAAACAGTGAGATGTGCACCAAAATAACAAAAGAAAAAGAAATAACAGCGCTAAAATATATATGAATAAGATATGTGAAATATTCTTATAACCATGTCCCAAAAACCTCTGTTGGAAAATTCATGTATGTATGTGAAACATTGCGATATTCAGAAAAATATATATAAGTCCATACATATAAACAAATAAAAAACCGCGCTAAAGTGAGTCCAATAAGGTCTGTGATAATAAACAGTCTATGACGTTGAACAATGAACTCCAAAATCCTTCTGTATGGTAAGTTGAAGAAAATGAAGTAACTGTGTGGTGAACTGCTTACCAGATGTAAGCCAAAAACAGGCAGGTGGCTTAAAACCCAGCCCGGGCCTTTAGGAGCACTTCAAGTGAACTGAATCCTTTGCGCTCGGACGGCAGAGCAAATCCACATAGAGTTAAATCAAAAACAAGAAACCATAGTGTGATACTGACATAACATATTTCATCAAAGAAAAGAGGGGGTGCGTTCACACAAATAATCATAAACCAAAAAATCATGCAGGTACCCTGGGAGTGTAAGACCACTCTGGGAAGCCAAAAATGTGTAAAGCATGCAATAGGGGATGTCCTTATGTCTACTATAAGTAGCCACCGATTACCATACAGCTAAAAGGAACACCCAGTGCCCAGGTATGTGGGGCCGCTTACCAGATAGCGAACCAGTGAGGGCATCAAATAGTAGGAGTACACCTTGTATGTGATCTGGGGTAAGGATAAAAAAGAACCTACAGGGGTTCCTGCTCACCAGAAGGACGACCAAAGATAGCCTGAACCGGAGCACTGGCAGAGTGTCTCGATCCCGTCTTGGCAGGTACTTCCCGGGCTCGATGGGTATGTATATTAGAAAGGAGAAGCAGCCAATAGTGTAGTAACGTACAACTCCAGTTTATTAAAAGCAAAGCAAACACTTACATCTAAAAACGAATAATACGATGCCGGCCGGCACTCAAAAAGCTCCCGTCCACTCAGAGCAAAGCGTGGTGACGTCAGCACGTCCCTCCCAGACGCGTTTCGTCATAGGTTGACGTTCTCAATGGGGAACGGGCAGCGCGCTGAGCCACCACTATTTAAGCGAACACCAAGCCTCGCTCTGAAACCAACCAGGGGAAACACAGAGCGCCATCTTGGATGTGGGCACAAATACCGGAGAGTCACGGGAATGGCGACGATCGCGTCAATCCACTCCCTCTACTCATCCAGCAGTTGAGAATCACACAGAAGACTTAGCAAAGCTAATTGTTATTACACTCCAATGGCCATTAAAAAAGGTGCCTACCCGATTCAATACCGTTTGGGGGCAAAACCCCTTCACTTTGAACACAGGAGGCAGGCTTTAAAATCTTATAATAGAGAAGCCAAACTGTTGACCAGATATATATAGCAAAAAGGAGTGTAAAAAGGTTTTCCTTTTAAAAGGAAAAAACATTTTATTTAAAAAACTCTATACATAAATTCATTAAAATTCATTACTACAAATATCAGTGGCACTATATTGCATATCAAAAAAACATATGAGGATATCCCCCATCGCGGGCATCTAAATAAGGTACCTGGCACTCAATAGCAAAAAGCCGATTAGAATGATGTGAACCCCATGTATCCATGGGGTAAACTCAAACTTATATTGAGAGACCAATCTGAGTGGCCATATTATAAAGCAAAAGGAGGGGAGAACAATACCCCCAATAATGGGCAGCTTATTTGTTAGACCTCCCAATTTATTGTCATTGAGGGCAAGGCACCCCATCTTGTATTTTGTGATCATACGGTCTCCCACCCCATTCAATTTTTACAAATAAATATATGAAAAGCCGGGTAGGGTGAGTCTATCAAAAAACATCAAACTGTATCACTGACTGGTGGCTAACCTAATAGGTTGAATCAAAAAGTGCATAGGTCAGGCCCCCCACCTCTAAAAATTCAAAATCATACACATACCCCTGTAAAATTGGCAGTATATTAAATCCCCTAAGGGTAAAGATATTTAGGTGTAATTGGAGGGAATGGATTATAGTATTGGACATATTGGGCCAGAAATTATTAGGCAAAGGAAAAATATTAAATCCTAAAAGGGACCCCTTAAATTATAGCTAGTGAGAACTGGTAATAATATGGATGTCTCAACTAAGTGTCCTTAATGACCAGAACTTCTGATCGAATCTACTCATAAACCCCGATCGGAGTATATTTTATCCCAAATGGCCAAGGATTAGGCCAAAGTCTCATTCAGGCAATGGAAAGAGTTGGAAGGGCGAGGTATTCCCAAAGGTCAGATATGTCAAGTAGTTAAAATATTGCAAACCCAAATTAAGAGTTGTCAATAAATGAATTTACATCCACATCTATATTGAGACCGTGTGGCGTGTAACTTTTGATCCTATGGATCCATGCCATTTCAGATTATAACTTCCATTCCATACATATAACTGTGAATCAAAAGGTGATGTCCATATGTGGTAGATGGGAATCCTTATATATAATAATTGACCAGAATCGGTCCCAGAGAGAAGCCCATGAATGGACACAACCAGACTTGGTGGTAAAGATGAGAGAGACACCACACTCAGTGATCCGCCACCGCACAAATATTGCGCTTACCACAAGGCAAGCAAAAAACAGCCTATGTTCCGTCCTGGTATGGGGAAATCCAGCTGGTGTGACTTGACTGCATACAGCGTGGCTAAGAGGATGTAGCAAGGACCCCAAACTCTCGTCTCACAGGCATGTGAATGAAAAGAAACTGACCATAGTGTAATACTGGTAGGATGGTTTAATAAAAGAAGGTAGAAAACTTACATAAGTAGATTAAAAACACCAAAAACCGGCCGGCATAGCAAGCACCCGTCCACGCTAGGATGGCGATGACTTCAGAGCGTCGACCTCCCGACGTACGTTTCACCACAAATGGCGTCGTCTGGGGAGCACCATATCCGGTGTGAAACGCGTTAGATGTGCGTGTTGGTCTGTAGCTACCTGTGGATGCTTTGGACTTTTTTGTTTTTACATACGTAAAAAGGTGAATATTGGAGTGCGGCTATCCAGCATATCTTTGTTGCACACAGAGCCGGCATTTTGGAGACAGCTGATCCTAGGAGGGGTGATTGTCGTAGAGCGGTGAACTCCCATATCAATCTACGCAGCGTTTTACATATATATTGTACGTTCACGATCAGTCCCCCCCGGCATTGGTGTCAGTGCCCTCGATATTAACCCTCAGCATTGGTGTCAGTGGATGCAATAATAACCGCCAGAACTGGTGTCAGTGACCACAAAAAAAAAACCCCTTTGCATTGGTGTCAGTGGATGCAATAATAACCCCCAGCATTGGTGTCAGTGACCGCAATAAAACCTTCAACATTGGTGTCAGTGGATGCAATAATAACCGCCAGAACTGGTGTCAGTGACCACAAAAAAAACCCCTTTGCATTGGTGTCAATGGATGCAATAATAACCCTCAGCATTGGTGTCAGTGACCGCAATAAGGACCCCCAGCGTTGGGGTCAATTTACTAATAATCCCCAAGCATTGCTGTCAATGAACTCAATAACCCCCAGCATTTGGGTAAGTGGACCCAATAATAACCCTCAGCAGTGGCGTCGCTAGGGGGTGGCTTTTGGGGCTATAGCCCCGAATCTCTGGCCCATAGCCCCAAGTCTCTGCAGGGGTCCCCAAGGGGAGGGGAGGCTCTCTGGGGACCCTGATGTAAGTGGGGGGCCCTCTGGGGACCCTGATGCATGGGGGAGGCTCTCTGGGGATCCTGATTTAAGGGGGAGGCTCTCTGGGGACCCTGATTAAGGGAGAGGCTCTCTGGGAACCCTGATGCAAGGGCGAGGCTCTCTGGGAACCCTGATGCAAAGGGGGCTCTCTGGGGACCCTGATTTAAGTTGGAGGCTCTCTGGGGACTCTGATTTAAGGGGGAGGCTCTCTGGGAACCTTGATGCAAGGGGGAGACTCTCTGGGGATCCTAATGTAGGGGGGCTCCCTGGGGACCCTGTTGTAAGGGTCTCTCTGGGGATATATACACACACACACGTATATTATATACATGTGTATGCCCACCCAAGTGTATGACTTTCTTTACTACGTTGCTATGGGCTTTAGCCCCAGATCTTTTGTAGACCTAGCAACGCCCCTGACCCTCAGCATTGGTGTCAATAATAAACCCCAGCACAATCTACCATAATATTGTTCTGGGTGCTGGAACAGAGCATCTGGCACCCCATTGTCACATTGATGGCTAAGAGGTGGCCCAGCCAAACATATAGCGGGCCGTATGCTGGGTGCCAGGGGACCAAGGGGTGTCTTTATTATTGGTTTAACCTATGATTCACCCAACCTTCACCTGTTTTTCCACATAGGTCTCCTTTTAAAAAATGTGTGAATTTCGTGTGAAAGTTGGGTGAATTGTGGGTGATAACATTAATAAACTGAACCCTAAAAATTAGAGGTGCACCAAATGGAAATTTTGGTGCCAAAACCAAAACCAACAATGACAGTTTTTAAAAAATATTTATATTTTTTTTATATAATTGTATTCTATTCAACTTTTTAATTAATATCATGAATTTAAATGAATATGAATTTATTGTCGGCCGTTATTGACTCCTTTAGTGCAAGAAAAGCTCAAGAAAAATGCATCCCTTTAAATTATATGTATGTCTTCACACTGGTCCGTTGCGCCTCCGTTGTGGTGTTAAAAATCTTGCCTGCTGCATTTTTGGTCAGTTAGAAAAAAAATCGCACCAAAAACGCACCTCCCCGTAAAAATGCATGGAGCCTGGCTTCAAACTAGATGTGGTGTGAATTCACAGCGAATTTGCAATCCGTCCATGCAAACCGATTGCGGAGTGTATGTTAAGTTAATGACACCCCACACCCATGCGATCTGATTTTGGTGCAGACAAAAAAGGGTCCTGCACTAGTTTGGTGCGAATTCGGTGCGAATTGAGCCATACAAATCCATGGCTCAAATCGTACCCCAGAGAGACCGCATGTAATTCGCACAGGAATGTGTTCCGATTCCAGTGAATTACATTCGGCGTCTCGCACCACAGCAGTGTGAACCCAGGATGAAAACGCAGCAAGAACGCTTTAATAACGCACCCGAGTTACGTTTTTTTGAGTCACATGACCTATGAAAAACAAATCATAAGCACAGTAAAATCGTAGTAAAATCTAGGCAAAATCGCCATGAATTTGAGGCAAAATCATGTGCAAAATTCCTATAACACCATTTTTGGCCGATATGTTTAGGCGGCTAAAAGTTCGGTGCATCTCTACTAAAAATTACTCCTACTCTTAAAAGTGACAAAAAACAAACCAAAATACCAGTTGTTATTAAAAAAATACTAACATAAAAAAGTTTTTAAAGTAGAACTTTACCTAAAAAGGGAAGTTCCGTTTTTCTTTCCCACTACTTTTAGATGTTTTTTTTTTTTTCTGCCTTGAAGCAGGTTCCTATTTCTGACAGGTACCCACACTCCACCTCCACTCAGATCACCTAAGTGCCGGTTCACACAGGGGCGACTTGTCAGGTGACCTAGCCGCCTGACAAGTCGCCTCCCGTTCTGTACAATGGAACCGTTCTAATAGGAGCGACGCAAGTCGCTCCGACTTAGAAAAAGGTTCCTGTACTACTTTGGGGGCGACTTGGGGCGACTTGCATAGACTTCTATACAGAAGTCGTTTTGCAAGTCGCCGTGGAAGTCGTGTGCAGGTCGCCTCGGTGAGGCGACCTGCAAGTCGTGCCACCCCTAGTGTGAACCGGGGCTTAGTGATCTAAGCAAAATTTCATCCGCCTCCTGACCGCAGCCTCCTGGGACACGTCACAGGCCCCAGGAGGCTGCGGGTCCATTGAGTTCCCACATCCAAGATGGCAGCAAAGCGGGACCCAAAGATCAGTAAAAAACGTCCCGGGTGAGGACAGCGCTGGAGCCCTGGACTGGTAAGTATGTGTTTATTACAAGAATAGGTGTACTCTGCCTATTACATTAGGGTGTGCACCCCAAACCTCAAACACACATGACTTTCTCTGCAGACTCAGGTGCACTGAACAGTGAATGAATAGGAAGTGCTCTGTGCTAAGTGGCTTCCTGTTCATTCACAAACTGAAGCATAGTAAACACAGTTTACTGTGCTTCAGTTATGCATGAACACAGTGAGCAAGTGTGTTCATTTAGAAAAGGAAGGGGCCAGTAAATCACATATTTACTAGCCCCTTCCCCCACTCTCCATCATGATACATCCCCCACAGCGACCGGGGGGAGAGGAGAAGAGGGAAGCCAGCAGGACTGCGGGCGCGGAGGGCTAATAAGGGGGGGGGGGGGCGGGCAGTAGAGGGAATCGGCACCACACATAGCAATTAGGGTGTGCCCAGGCATACCTGGCACACCCCCCGGGCACGCCTAGTCAGCAGCTACCGTAACTGTAACTTCTGACTTTTCTTTTTTTTGTTCCCAGACCAAAGTTTTTCTTTAAGAAACAGCAGAATGAAGATGTCATGTTTGTCTTTTGGTACAAAAAGTGGCTTTTGCAGATTCTCTCATGTGGCCATGTCTGGACAAATAAGGTAGATCAAATGGCCCCCCAAGGAAGATCGCTATGGCCAATGTTTCACCATACAATCAAAATTAACACTGTTTTTTTTTTTTTTTCAAAGAGCGTTAAAAAGCGGAGGATTCGTATCTGGCGGACTTTGTTTCTCCACTCTAATCTGAAAATAATTGCGGGGTGAAAGAAACAATGTTGCATGCTGGACGCTGATTGTGCGCAGTAACAAAATAAACGTCCTTCTCCTTTAATTGGATAGAATCTGCAGGGGGGGGCGAGGACGCCTGGGGGGAGGCGCAGCGCGCTCCACAATTCATAATGAAATATTTTGATTATCCAGGAAAATTATGCAACATGCAGGTTGTGATTGAGATAAACGACACGAGACCAGCAAGACAATTCTGACTCTATTCCCAAATTACTCTGACTGAAGGAAAAACAGGAAATAAATTTAAAAAAAGTTTATTATTCATAAAAAAATGACTCTGCGTAAGAAGTAAAATGATTCTGTTAAATGCAAAAGAAATTTAGGAAAATTACAGTTGTTGATGTACCTTCAACTAAAGTATAGAGAAGTATGTGAATCCTCAACTTGTATAACAACCCATTCAGTTTAAAATAGAAATTCAATGCAAAACATTAATAAATATATATACCCCATGGTACATCTGAGCATGTGTGGATTTCCCCGACCATCTGCATAGAGCTATTAGGGAAGTTCCAAAACCCCATTGTCTCTGCGCATTTGCGGAATTAACCTGCAGATGTGCCAAATGCAGAACCCTTTGGCACATCTGTGCATATGCCATAATGGTTGTGCCAGAGTGGGGGGGGGGGGGTCAGAAATAGTACACTGAGGGACTGATGGTCCATTTTGACAATTCCCAATTTTCAGATTCAATATCTGCAGTGCCTGTGTGGTTGGCAGTAGGTGAAGGTACTATGCAGTGTCCGTGCGGAATACAGTAGTGTACATCATGTGTAGTAATACAATGAAGAGGAAGGCCCTTTTCACAAGGACATTCCGAACAAGTCAGCCTATCAGTTTTCCAGGAGGACATGACTGGAAGGTTCATGGAGCCCTATGGACAGGTGGATGTAAATGGACTTGTGTCTGTTTTCATCTGCCTACCTGTAGATGTTATAAAGCTAAAGTGTATGCTGTGACCAGGGCTGGGACAAGGGGTGGGCCGGAGGGTTGGCTGCCCTGGGCTCTGTGGTAGCATGTGAGGTGCGGGGATGCCACAAGGAGATTGGAGGGGGGGATTCGTGTTGGGTGGGAAAATTTGGGAGGCAGCACGGGGTAAGAATTGTTCTAGGAGGAGAAATTGGGAATTTGTGGTGTGTGCGCTAGGAAAGGTGGGGGATTTGTGTTCGGAGGGGGGGTGGGGGTGGGGGAAGAGGATTTGTGCTAGAAGAGGCGATATATTAGAGGGTGAGGGGATTTGTGCTAGGAGGGGACATTTTTTTTGAAGGGGGGGGGGGTTTATGCTAGTAGGGATGATTGGAGGATATTTGTGCTAGGAGGGGAAAGTTGGGGGGGGGGGTATTTGTGATGATGGGGGGATTTATGCTGGGAGGGGGATTTGGAGGGGGGGGTGTACTCAGAGGCGAAATGTGAGGGGTAGAGGCTTTGTGCTAGAGGAGTGATTTTTTTTTCTTTAAGGAGTGATTTTTCTTGGAGGGCTGGGGAATTTGTGCTGGGGGGATTTGGAGAGAGAGGATTTGAGCTGGGATTTGTGCTGGGAAGGGGGAATTCAGCAGGGGGTGGAGAGGAGGCAAGCATCCAGACTAATGCTCCAATTTTCTTTTGGGGGGCGGGGGGGGGTTTGTGCTAACACATAATATTCAAACATCTTAGGGGGGGGGGCGCACAGTTTGGCATGTTCGCCCTGAGTTCTAGATGACCTTGTCCCGACATTGGCTGTGACCATAGATCTCCATTAAGCAGTCTTTATGAAATACATCAAGGCACTTGAGAAGTCCTCATAAGTGCAGTATGCTTTCTTTGGATTATCAGACCTCGCTCATAGGAGCTGACAATCTAAAGTATAACCCGGGGTTACAGCATACGTTATGTGAATGTTCTGGCTCTCTGTTAGAAGCCTGCAGTGTGCAGAGGTGAAGAATATTTGTTTAAGAGATGAACTATTTCCTGGACACCTCCAGCAGAGCGAACATAGACCAGTGATGGATGGCGCTGGTTGTGCCGTGTAGACGAAGCACGCACAACTCACCTGACGTCATAACCTCATTCTGATTTTCCCAAAGTCAACACAACCCCTTCATTACACGACACCATTGTAACAAAGGAAACCCCACAAGGCTTCTCACAAACTGCAAACTGGACTTCTTATGGTTTTCTTTCAACAATGTCTTTCTTCTTCCCACTCTTCCAAAAAGGTCAGATTTGTGGAGAACACGACTAATAGTTGTCCTGTTGACAGATTCTCCCACCTCAGCTGTGGATCTCTGCAGCTCCTCCAGAGTTACCATGGACCTCTTGGCTGCTTCTCTGATGAATGCTCTCCTTGCCCGGCCGGTCAGTTTAGGTGGACGGCCATGTCTTGGTAGGTTTGCAGTTGTGCCATACTCTTTCCATTTTCGGATGATGGATTGAACAGAGCTCCGTGAGATGTTCAAAGCTTAGGATATTTTTTTATAACCTAACCCTGCTTTAAGCTTCTCCGCAACTTTATCCCTGACCTGTCTGGTGTGTTCCTTGGCCTTCATGATACAGTTTGTTCACTAAGGTTCTCTAACAAACCTCTGAGGGCTTCACAGAACAGCTGTATTTATACTGAGATTAAATTACACACAGGTGGACTCTATTTACTAATTAGGTGACTTCTGATCGCAATTGGTTCCACTAGATTATAGTTAGGGGTATCGGAGTAAAGGGGGCTGAATACAAATACACGCCACACTTTTCACATATTTATTTGTAAAGAATTTTGAAAACCATTTATCATTTTCCCTCCACTTCACAATTATGTGCCACTTTGTGTTGGTCTATCACATAAAATCCCAATAAAATACATTTACGTTTTTGGTTGTAACATGACAAAATGTGAAAAATGAATACTTTTTCAAGGCACTGTATATGATAGCCTATGAGGAGGAGGGAGGGAGAGAGAAACCTCCCCTTGTCTCTCTCCTTGCTGCTTCCAGCACTGGGCTGACAGAAGTATTGATGCCGCTGTCACTACTCCTGTCAGCCCTGTAACAGAAGGAATTTGCGAAGCCCTGTCCCCAGGGGCGGACTGATAACTCATTGGGGCCCCGGGGCAATAGGAGATTATGGGGCCCCCAGGCAATCAGAGATTATGGGGCCACACAGTATACACACACACAGTATACAATCATACAGTATAGACAGTAGACAGATGTAAAAAAAACACAGATTACATACTGTCCCTGGTTTTACTGAGGCTGGCAACCCTGATGGGGACCCCTGATGGGGCCCAGGGACCTCGGGCAGTGCCCGAGTGGCTCAATGGTCAGTCTGCCCCTGCCCGTCCCTATAATACACGCTGCGCCCAGGGCAGCCGATCCTTCTGCCCACCCCTTGTCCCGACCTTGGTTACAACCCTCCCTTACTTTATCCAAAATGAAAAAAAAAAAAGTTTTGCATATAGTTCTACTTCAAGATAAAAAAAAACATACAAATGCTGTGGAAAGTCACATGCGATGGTTTTCTTTCCTTAACCACTTGCTGGCCGTATCACTGTCTTAGATATACGGAGGCAAGTTGGCTCTACTGCGCTGGATCACGTACCCAGTACGCAATCCAGCACTTCTGGGTTAGGGGCATGCAGGCGCGCTTCCGGCGGCCTTCTCCCGCTGTGTATAATCGACTCAATGTTGGCCGGCAATCATTCATTACACAGGCATAAGGGCAGTCTATGTAAACAAGGCAGATCGTCATTCTGTCAGTAGGGAAGGCATGGATCCTGTGTTCCTGCAAAACAGGGACATGGATCCATGTCTTCCATTAGTAAGAGCACCTCCCACAGTTTAGTAAAACACTGGCTAGAGGCACACATTTAACCCTTTTTCTGCCCCTGATGTTAAACCCCTTCCCAGCCAATGTCATTAGTACAGTGACAGTGCATACCGGTATTTTTTAACACTGATCACTGTATTGGGGTCACTGATTCTCAAAAAGTGTCAAAGTGTCAGTTAGCGTCCGATTTGCCGCTATAAGTCACTGTTCGCCGAGATTACTAGTAGAAAAATTAAAATAATAAATGCTATAACTTTTACTCAAACCAATCAATAAACACTTATTGGGATTTTTTTTTAACAAAAATATGTAGCAGAATACAAATTGGCCTAAATTGATGAAGAAATCTGATTTAAAAAAAAAAAAATATTGGATGTTTTATAGCAGAAAGTAAAAAAAATATTATTTTTTTTTCAACATTTTCGGTCTTTTTTTATTTGTTTAGAAAAAAATAAAAACCCCAGAGGTGATCAAATACCACCAAAAAAAAAGCTCTATTTGTGGAGGAAAAAGGACATAAATGCCATTATGTACAGCGTCGCACGACCGCACAATTGTCAGTTAAAGTAACGCAGTGCCGTGTCGCAAAAAATGGCCTGGTTATGAAGGGGGGTGGGGGGGGGGTAAATCTTCTGGAGTTCAAGAGGTTAAGATAAAAAAACTAAAAATGCTTTGGAAAGCCACAAGCCATGATTGTTTTCCTTAAAGCGGAGGTCCGGTCGTCTTAAAAAAAAAAGTCAGCAACTACAAACATTGTAGCCGCTGACTTTTAATAAGGGCACTTACCTGTCCAGCGAGCCCGCGATGTTGCCCCCCCCCCCCCCCCGAGGCCGATCCGTCCATCCTAACTAGGGGAAACAGGCAGTGGAGCCTTGCGTCTTCAGTGCCCATTTTCTACTGCGCATGTGCGAGTCGCGCGGCGCTTTGTGAATGGCCCTGTTGTATTCTGGGACACACACATGTCCCAGAATACAACAGGCCGGCTCACCGAAGAGGAGGAAGTGACAGAACAGGAAGAGGCAGATTAGGAAGACTGCCTAGCAACAGGGGTTTCTGGTAAGTAAAAAAAATGTTTTTTTTTTTTTTATTTTGTTTCATATATTTTTTGTAGATTTTTAATGTCATTTTTTATTTTAGGGTGGACCTCCGCTTTAAGCAGTAATTTTTGCGGCAAAATCAACTCTAATAATAATTATGATTTTTTTTCTGGCTACAAAGCAATATAATCCGTTACAAGAAATGCGTTTGCGCCCTTCACCGCCTTCCCCACATTGATGTAATGGGAAAATCGCCAGCTAACGAGCGGCTTGTCAGAGTCGCTAGGTAAAGATGACAAATCATTCGCTCAGAAAGTAAAAGCGAGCGGCGGCGATGTCTTCGGGGACTCCTACCCACCGCACACACAGCTTGTGTTTCTGTAAATGTTAGTTCTTTCCTCGCACCGCCCCGGCGCTGACCTCACCTCTGACCTGGAACGGCCAGCATGGCCCGGGGTATTAACAGGATCATTAGCAGCGCAGCAGTGAACCCTGCAGCAAGCGTGCGCTCCTGCGCTAATGTATGCAGCTGTTTAACACATTCCTTGCCAGAGGGGGGGGGGGGGCGCATGTGTCTCCATTCACTGTACAGGAGGACAAGACTTGGGATAAACCCAGAGGTCACTCCGCCACAGCTGGGGGCTTTCTATAGAAGTTGACCCTTAGGGGGAGGGGGGGGTGTTAGCAGTGCTCTGCACAGTGACCACGGAGGAAATGCTTTTCAGTCTTGACTTTGCATAAAGAATTTTTTTAAACAAATTTTCTTACCGGCTTTAAAGTGGTTGTAAAGTCTTGTTTTTCTTTAAAAAAAAAAAAAAAAAGTCATACTTACTATACCTTCTCTGTTTATGGAGTGGCCCCGATCCACCTCTTCTGGGGTCCCTCCGCAGCACTCCTGGCTCCTCCTCTTGTCGAGTGCCCCTGACGGAGAAGCTCTTTTCCTGGGGACACTCGTGTGGGCGCGCCGCCGAGTACTGCTGCTGCGTCCGCTGACACAGACAGCAGGACTCAGCTCCGCCCCCCCGGCTTCCATGCCAATGGCTCCAGCTGATATCAATCTAATGAGGAGCCGAGACAGCGGCTGAAGCTGGTGGGCTCGTCCCCGTCGCTGGAAAGATCGGGCTCGGGTAAGTAAAAAGGGGGGCTCTGGGGGGGGGGGGGGGCAGCGCCAGCACAGGAGATTTTTCACCTTAATGCATAGAATGTATTAAGGTGAAAAACCACGAGGGTTTACAACCCCTTTAAAGTGTTACTAAACCCCGGACTCTGCATTCACTATATCTGGTCTCCCACAGTACACAGAACCTGGAAATTCAATTATTTTAGTAAATATAAATGGCTAAATATCTTTTCTCATCAGCAGTAAATAGCAGTCTTGAGACTTCTATCAGTGTCTGGTTAAAGCTTATAGGAGGAGTTTTCATTCTCCCCTGACTGTCCTATGAAGCTGCAGGACCCCTGACCCTCTGTCTGGACAGTGCTGATTGGCCCTGTGCTGATCACATGCACCCGCCCAAGGAAAAAAAAAAAATTCTCTAGCAATACACACCAAACTGAGCATGTGCAGAGTGACTCCAGGGCTCTATTCTATCAGGAGATGGATTGGGGACAGTGGAAGAAGGGGAGGATCAGAGCAGACAGGATCAAACAGCCTTTTTACACAATGCAGAGGATTAACCCCTTAGGTGCCACAGTGAGTATAACAAACATGCTTTACTGCGTATACAGACTGATTTTACTGTTGTGGGTTTGGTAACACTTTAATGCCCCGTACACACTGTCGGATTTTCCGATGGAAAATGTCCGATCGGAGCGTGTTGTTGGAAATTCCGACCGTGTGTGGGCTCCATCGGATATTTTCCATTGGATTTTCTGACACACAAAGTTGGACAGCAGGAGATAAAATTTTCCGACAACAAAATCCGTTGTCGGAAATTCCGATCGTGTGTACACAAATCCGACGGACAAAGTGCCACGCATGCTCAGAATAAATAAAGAGATGAAAGCTATTGGCCACTGCCCCGTTTATAGTCCCGACGTACGTGTTTTACGTCACCGCGTTTAGAACGATCGGATTTTCCGACAACTTTGTGTGACCGTGTGTATGCAAGACAAGTTTGAGCCAACATCCGTCGGAAAAAATCCTAGGATTTTGTTGTCGGAATGTCCGAACAAAGTCCGACCGTGTGTACGGGGCATTAGACCATTGTGGAAAATTCTGCGTTGCACCGATTCTGATGGCGCCGTTGCCGGAAATAGGCTCCGATTTGGCATGTCAAATCTGCCCGATGTGAATGGGGGGCTGAATGTGAGCTAGGGACTTTAGATTGTAAGCTCCTTGAGGGCAGGGACTGATGTGAAGGTATAATATACATGTAAAGCTTTGCATAAACTGATGATGCTATACAAGTACCTGTAATAAATAAACGTATCAATGAGCACATATTTATCATTCCAAGGAAAAATGATTTTTGACACACAATCAATGCATTTGTCAGCGTGGTCGGGGGAACGAGGGAGAAGTGCGGATGAATGTGGAAGTCGCACTTTTGGTCGGCCCATCCATATCAGAACAACTAACGACCTCCGGGTTGGCTAAATGGTTTGCAGATCCGTCATGCAGACAGGGGTCACCCCCGGAGTGTGATGGGTCTGGGAGGTTATCGCCCGGCAGACAGTAGATCCTTCAGCCAGAGCAGCCGGGGTCTGGGGGTCATCAGCCAGAGGTCAGCCGTGCCAGAGCCTCCTGTGGCATGGACTTAATCAAGGAATTATCAGTAGTCAGTGGAGGAGCAGAAGGAATTCATCAGAATCCTCCCAGTCTATATCAGAGCTGACATCACACTCATTTAATCCCCTGTAAATGTGAACCTGGCAGCGCCGTGACCTTTTTGCTTCGAAACAAAACCGCATCGCGTTTCATGCCGTGTAGAGATTGCAGCAAGGGCCCAACGCCACTGCGACGAAACCGTCGGGCGCTTCATCAGCTGCGATCTCCAAGCCTGACTCATTTAATGTCCCTTTTTACGCAACGATTTATCTGTACACTGCCCTGCACCAATCGCACCGCGAGCTCTGCTGCCCACAATAATCAAACTCGTTTAAGACATATTTTAATATTATTCCATTCTCCTTCGGTTACAGCGGGCCTGCCGGGTCATAGAAGAATTGTTTACAGGACAACGAAAAAATAATTATATTTATGATTCGCATTTGGATCAAAAAATATCGCAAGGCGGTGAGGAGGCGATGTGAGTCCACCTGTTTTAACCCAATTTTGCCGACAAAATGCATTGCACACAGTTGTGGGGTGTTTGCGGCACTTCCCCATTCGCCTGAATGCGTCGTGGTTGGCGGGTTTGCCACACGTTGGGATTTTGCCGCTGGCGTGAAGCGTGACCCACGGCAGGGAAACACCCCCATCCGCTGCCTATTGCAGCTCGAGGGGCGCGAATGGGGTGCATTTTTACCACCTCCCAATCACACTGGAACGTGGTGCGGGAGACCCGCCTTACCTTGCTGGTTTCCCGCACCGCGTTCGAATCACACTGCCCTTGCGATCTGCTGCAGGTGTCAGTGCAAAGTTAACGACACTCTAAATGCAGGTCGCAAATAAATACGTGCACTGCCGCAAAATTTGTTCATTTTTGTTTCATTCGTTTTTTTTTTTGGTTTTTCGAGTCATTCGTTATAATCACAATTCGTAAATTGCAATTTGCAATTTACGAATTGCGATCATAACAAATGACCCGAAAAACGAAAAAAAAAACGAATGAAATGAAAACGAACATATTTTGCGGCAGTGCACATGTGTATTTGCGACCTGCATACAGAGCGTCTACAAATTTGTTAGTTTTCGTTTCATTCGCTTTTTTTTTTCGTTTTTCGGGTCATTCGTTATGATCGCAATTCGTAAATTCGAAGATCCGTAAATCCGAAAATAAGAAAGGAAATACGAAAATTCAAAAGAACGAAAATCCGAAAATTCTAAAGAATAACTAACTAACTAATAATAACTAACTATTAAATTATAGGTACTGGAATTTTCTTTCAAATTTGGCTGTTAGTGAACATTACGTATACGAATTTATCCGAAGTTACGAATTATCCGAAATAACGAATGCCGCATCTAAACAAATGGAAAGGGAACGAATTAATAGTAAATAATAATAAAAAAAAGTATTTAACTATTTAACTAACTAATAATAATAACTAACTATTAAATTATACGCATTGGAAATTCCTTTCAAATTTGGCTGTTAGTGAACGTAACGAATAAGAATTTATCCGAAGTTACGAATTATCCGAAATAACGAATGCCGCATCTAAACAGATGGAAGGGAACAAATTAATAATAAATAATAATAATAAAAAGTTTTTATTGATATTATTATTGTTATTTATTACTATGCATTTGTTACGTTTGTTTAGATACGGCATTCGTTATTTCGGATAAATTCGTATTCGTTACGTTCACTAACAGCCATATTTGAAAGGAAATTCCAATACCTATAATTTATTAGTTAGTTAATATTTCAGATTTTCTGGTTTTCAGATTTTCGGTTTCGAATTTCCGAACTACAAATTTCCGAATATACAAATTATCGAATTTACGAATATTCGGAAAAAATAGTTAAACGGGTTTTTGGACATTTTCCGAATTAACAAATTTGACGAAATTTGTTAAAAGCCTAATGCCCCGTACACACGGTCGGATTTTCCAACGGAAAATGTGTGATAGGACCTTGTTGGCGGAAATTCCAACCGTGTGTGGGCTCCATCACACATTTTCCATCGGATTTTTTCGACACACAAAGTTTGAGAGCTTGCTATAAAAGTTTCCAAAAAAAAATCCGTTGTCGGAAATTCCGATCGTGTGTACACAAATCCGACGCACAAAGTGCAACGCATGCTCAGAATAAATAAAGAGATGAAAGCTATTGACTGCTGCCCCGTTTAT
This sequence comes from Lithobates clamitans, assembly GCA_037952925.1. Lineage (NCBI taxonomy): Eukaryota > Metazoa > Chordata > Amphibia > Anura > Ranidae > Lithobates > Lithobates clamitans. The sequence goes on from JBBGZY010002309.1 coordinate 492,066, forward strand.
AGTCCCGACGTACGTGTTTTATGTCACCACGTTCAGAGCGATCGGATTTTCCGACAACTTTGTGCGACCGCGTGTATGCAAGACAAGTTTGAGCCAACATCCGTCGGAAAAAATCCATGGATTTTGTTGTCGGAATGTCCGATCAATGTCCGACCGTGTGTACGGGGCATAATTCAGAACGAAACAAATTGCATATGTCTAGTCGCAAACACAGTGCATTTGCCCACACCAGACCACATGGTAAAAAAGTACCACGCAATCCGGTTTCTACGCGTTTCCAGAAGTAGTGCATGCTCTACGTTTGGTGCAGTGCGGTGCGATTTCAACCCATTTAAAATAAATAGACTGAGATTGCACTGCACAGAACTGCGTGTGAATCGCACAGGAGCCGCACAGCATTCCTGTGCAATTCAAATAAGACCCTGTTAAAGTGTGAATGACAGCCTCAGCCCAGGCACCAGCCAAGCCACGTCTCCAGCGCGTTTCGCTCAGCCCCCCGCAGCTTAGTCATGGGGAACAGTGTTCCTGTGCGATTCACATGCAATTCCTAATGTGAATGGGCCCTAAATGGGGACTGTCCAAGATTATTTCTTTAAAACAAGAGGACACTATGTGCAGTTGCAGCCTGGCCTCGGTCAATGACTGGGGCGCTCGTTTAGTAAAAAAAACAAAAACAAATGAAGTGCAATCAAGATTTGTCGCAATCAATCAGATTTCAGTTTGCGGTAATGATGTAATTAAAAGAGGCATTTTGATTGGTTGATGTGGGTTACCATCAGTCTTTTCACTGTATTGTAGGAGTTCATAAACATTGAACTTTGATTAATGTCTCCCAATGTACCTCCAATCAGAGCTTTATGTAGTTGCCATCGCTCGATTCAGAATTCACTTTTTTTTTTCTCAGGGTATTAGACCCAAAAGAAAACATTTATTATATTGCAGCTCGCCAATTCTTAGATGTCATGGCTGCATTATTTTTTTCTTTTTTAGGCTTTCTTTCTTTTATTTTATCCTGGTGATCCAGCCAGTAAGTGTGACATTTTTTTTCAACAGAACAAGCTACAGATGTAGCAGTTAGAGGGTTGAAACAAACCATTAACCACTGACAGGAGTGCTTAAAATGATCAGTTTTTATTTATGTATGTAAACCTTTTCCCCCAAAAAGGAAGAAAAAAACTGTTTGCTGTAACTGCTTAAAAAGTGTGAGCTGAAGTTTAACTTCGATTTGTTAGTGTATCTAAGGCTGGCCATACATTAAACTTTTTTTTTTTTTTCAAGCATTGGGTTAAACGAAAAAAAAAAAATGACCGATTCCCTACCAATGCATTTGAGGTGTTTGGGAGAAGCACTCCCACTGTGCTAGTGTGTTTTAAAGTCTCCCTGCCATAAGATTACCCCGATCAGTGCTGCCAGCTCTAGCCTGCAGCACTGATCATTCAGGAAACAAACAACAGGCTGGTTGTACAAAAGTCAATCAGTAGGTGAACTTCTGTAACACCGGCTTGCCCATACATGGATTGAAATTCCACCAGTCCCTGCTAAACTGGCTGAATTTCGATCCATGAATGGCCGTCCCAAATCTGCTAGTATGTCTAACACTCTCGTTTTTACCGGCGCGCCCGAGAAACAATCTGACAGGTCGCGTGGCTGGCCATAGAGGTTCCCATAGACCAGATTGGCTCTGATTGCCTGTATGGTCTTGGAGGACCGGAGCGGCGCCGGTCTAGGGCCGAAGTAAACAATTTTTTTTTCTTAAAGAAACATATCAATTTTTTTCCCCCCTGATCTTTTGCTTTCAAGGGTAGAAGAGAGATTTGGGGTCTTACTGACCCCGGCAAGAAGTCAGGAGGTTATCGAATTTCTGATAGATCAATGCGTATTTTTCTGTATTTGCAGCATTTTCAAAGGGATAACAAAAATGGGGAAATGTGCATGTACTGCAGAGATGGAGTTATGGGTTAGTCTTTAAAGAGGAGTTCCAGTAAAAAAAAAAAAAAAAAATTAAAAGTCAGCAGCTACAAATACTGCAGCTACTGACTTTTAATTGGACACTTACCTGTCCCTGGGTCCAGCGATGCGGGGGATCGAAGCCCCGCTCGTCTCCCCCTCCGTTCAGCGGCGCCGAGATTGCAACTGTGGGCGCCGGGCTGTGGCTTCACAGCCTAGCACCCACTGCGCATGCGCGAGCGGCACCGAGCGCCGTGATTGGCCGCTCAGTCACCTGGGACCTGTAATGGGTCCCAGATGATTGACAGGAGGGAGGGAGCAGAGCTGAGCCCTTCCTGTGCTGAGGGGGAAGTGATGTCACCAGCCCAGGCACTGGAAGAGGCAGACTACGAGGGACCCCCTAGCAACAGGCATTTAGAGGTGAGTAAAAAAAAATATATATATCCAATTTTTTTTTTTTTTTTTTTTTTAGGATTTTTCATGTCGTTTTTTTTTTTTTTTTGTGTGGAACCCCACTTTAAGTATTAAATCAAATATCCAAAGCTGTTGGTTGATTTGCTGGTTTTTCACACCTGCTGAGGGGTTCCCACCAGGACCACATCTAGACTATATGATCTGAGGGGTGCAAGAAAAAAAAGTCATAGGGCATAATGTCAACAGTATAACAGTTGTGGACCAAGGGGCTACAAGAGTGAACAGGGAACACTAGTATGTATTAGGCTGTCATTAGATTAGGATGATTAAGCAGAACCTGTGCCCCCTTCTCAGGAGTCTCCCCTTACATCATGAGTTCATCAGAGTCCCCCTTTATATCAGGTCCCCATCAGAGTACCCCTTTCATCAGGGTCCCTATTGGAGTACTCCTTACATCAGGGGTTACCATCAGAGTACCCTTTACATCAGGATCACCATCAGAGTACCCATTACATTAGGGTCTCCATCAGAGTACCCCTTACATCAGGGTCCCAATTGGCGTATCCCTTTCATTAAGGTCCCTATTAGAGTACTTCTTAAATAAGGTATCCCCGTCAGAGTACCCATTACATCAGGATCCCCATCAGAGTACCCATTACATCAGGATCACCATCGGAGTACCCTTTACATCAGGGTCTCCATCAGAGTACCCCTTATTCAGGTTTCCCCATCAGAGTACCCCTTTCATTAAGGTCACTATTGGAGTACCCCTTAAATCAGGTATCCCCATCAGAGTACCCCTTTCATTAAGGTCACTATTGGAGTACCCCTTAAATCAGGTATCCCCATCAGAGTACCCCTTACATCAGGATCCCCATCAGAGTACCCCTTACATCAGGGTCCCAATCAGAGTACCCCTTTCATTAAGGTCACTATTGGAGTACCCCTTAAATCAGGTATCCCCATCAGAGTACCCCTTACATCAGGATCCCCATCAGAGTACCCTTTACATCAGGATCTCCAGTCAGAGTACCCCTTACATCAGGGTTCCAATCAGAGTACCCCTTACATCAGGGTCCCAATCAGAGTACCCCTTACATCAGGGTCCCAATCAGAGTACCCCTTTCATTAAGGTCCCTATTGGAGTGCCTCTTACATCAGGTGTCCTCATGAGAGTGCCTCATGGATCAGTTGGCCACTCTCAGAGACCTGGGGCGGCACAACTAGAGCCAGGTCTGGTTCCCACCATACCCGCTAGATAACTTTTTCTTTTGTAAAGGTTTGTAATCGGATTGTTGGGATTTGTGGTCATACCTGGACTCACCAGTTGGTGGCACCATCATTTCTGTGTAATCCTGCTATAAGGCCACCTCTTGTTTTAGCACAGTTGAAAGTGGGATCTTTATCTGTGGTGGCACAGTGTGTGAGCGATGTGGAGGGAGAAGAGGTCTAGAAGACGGTCCCCTTCTGTCTCCGAGGAGAGTAACCTTTCCAAATGACTGTAATGCATCATATAATATCCTGTGAAATGTGTTCTGATCATTTTGCGGTCTATCCTTTAACTGAGTGGCGACGTTCCAGCCATGACATCAGGCTGACTAATTTACAATGAGTAACCACAACATGCAATAAAAACAGATTTTATTGGCAGCGCAAGACGACAGTTCTGCGGAGGTTTAAGGCGAGGCCGGCTTCGGCGTGTTTCATGTGATAATACCGCCATTGGCTTTAATCAACCTGCGCCTCTTATCGGAGGGGAACTACAAGTCCCAGCATGGCTTTGGTACATTTCTATATCCTCATTATTAAAAGAAAGATGTACATTAAACATTATAGTAACATTGTTACTTTTAAAGTATCAACATCATCTGCAGAGATACACAGAGTGATAATACACAGAGGATGTATAACAATAACATTATAATAAACACAACACAACAAATACTAGAGGCTCAATTCACAAAGACTAAACACAAGGATAAGTAGGGCAGCACAGTGGTGTAGTGGTTAGTGCTTTCGCCTATCAGCAAAAGGGTCACTGGTTCAAATTCCCACTATGACATGCTGGTAGATAAATTGGCTCTAATATGTGTATGTATGAATGTAAGTTAGGGACCGTAGATTTGTAAGCTCCTTAAAGCGGTAGTAAACCCGCTGACACTTTTTTTGTTTTTTTTATACACCTGTATGGTAAAAGGCATAATGAGCTAGTATGCACCACATACTAGCGCATTATGAAATACTTACCTTAGAACGAGGCATCGCTATCTCACCTGGTCCACGCCGAGCGAGCTGACATGTTGCCTCGGCGTGTCTTCCGGGTATCGCGGCTCCATCGCTGTGAGTGGCTGGAGCCGCGATGTCGTCACTCTGCGCCTGCGCGTGGGAGATTTCTTTCCGGCAAGGACCGGCATCTGCCGGGCTTTCAGCCCAGAATACCCTGTTCACATGCGCTGCTGCAGTCAGTGGCTCATTGCAAGGGGAATATCTCCTAAACCGTACAGGTTTAGGAGATATTTTTTTTACCTACAGGTAAGCCTTATTATAGGCTTACCTGTAGGTAAACGTTAAAAATGTGACTATACAAACGCTTTAAGGACAGGGACTGATGTGAATGTACAATGTATAAGTAAAGCGCTGCGTAAATTGGTCTGGGGCTGCTACTGGGCCACAGGGCAGTATTCCAACATGATAACAACCCCAAACACACCTCCAAGATGACCACTGCCTTGCTAAAGAAGCTGAGGGTAAAGGTGATGGACTGGCCAAGCATGTCTCCAGACCTAAACCCTATTGAGCATCTGTGGGGCATCCTCAAAACGGAAGGTGGAGGAGCGCAAGGTCTCTAACATCCACCAGCTCTGTGATGTCGTCATGGAGGAGTGGAAGAGGACTCCAGGGGCAACCTGTGAAGCTCTGGTGACCTCCATGCCCAAGAGGGTTAGGGCAGTGCTGGAAAATAATGGTGGCCACACAAAATATTGACACTTTGGGCCCAATTTCGACATTTTCACTTAGGGGTGTACTCACTTTTGTTTCCAGCGGTTTAGACATTAATGGCTGTGTGTTGAGTTATTTTGAGGGGACAGCAAATTTACACTGTTATACAAGCTGTACACTCACTACTTTACATTGTAGCAAAGTGTCATTTCTTCAGTGTTGTCACATGAAAAGATAGAATAAAATATTTACAAAAATGGGAGAGGTGTACTCACTTTTGTGAGATACTGTGTGTATAATATATATATATATATATACACACACACAGAATATTGTTTAATGTATTATTGTATTGTACAGCTCCGCAGCATATGTTGGTGATATATTATTCAACAAATATCTAACAAAAGTATTATTTGTAAGATCAGGACTCCCACATGGAATCTTTAATGTATCCGTATATATATATAATAATATCGTAATACACTGTATATTCTGTATATTATCACTTTGTACTGCTCCACAGCATATGTCGGTGATAAATTAGTCAATAATATCCAACAATAGTAATAACTGTCTGTATAGTCAAGCCTCCCACACTTATCTATAAATGTATATTCAAATTATTAGTGTTATACAGTATATGCTCTGTGTGTATCATTTACACAGTTCCACAGCATATGTTGGTGCTATATTTCAATAATATCTAACAATAGTAATAATCCTTTTTATGATCAGGGATCCCACACCGAGTATTTTAAGTGTTTGTTTATACTGTATCATAATGTTATTGTAATATTTCCTCTAAGTATAATTACCTTGTGCAGTCCTACCCCCGCCACTGAGCAGGCTAGTGTGTTTCTCCCCCTTAACCTGCCACAACAGATGGAGCCGGGATGGGATTGGGGGGGTGGATGGAGCTGGGATGGAATGGGAAGGAGGGGGGTGGATAGAGCCAGAATAGGATTGGGGTGGTGGACAGAGCTGGAATGGGATCGGGGGGAGGGGGGGTTGGTGGATGGAGACAGGATGGGATCAGATTAGATGTCATCTGATGTTTTATTTCACTGTTAATTTGATTTTTCGTGTATTGCATTTCATTGATATACACATTTTCTAGTATTTAGCACCTTACAGTATAGCATTATATTTTGGTGTATTTTCACGCATACACACTTTTTAATTTAATACTCATGATTTAATACACATTTGTACACATTTTTTGAACAGCGCCAATTCCCCTATCAGAGTATCTAGGGGATTGGATAGAGCTGGGATGGGATCGGGAAATGGATGGTGCCGGAATGGGATTGGGGGGAATGGATAAAGCCAGAATGGGATTGGGGTGGAATATAGAGTTAGGATGGGATTGGGGTGATAGATGGAGATGGGATGGGATCGGGGCGATGGATGGAGCCGGGATGGGATCAGGGCGGTGGATGGAGCAGGAATGGGATCGGGGATGAAGCTGGAATGGGATTGGGGGGGTGGATGGAGCTGGGATGGAATGGGGGGGGGGTGGATGGAGCCGGGATGGGATCGGGAAATGGATGGTGCCAGAATTGGATTGGGGGGAATGGATGAAGCCGGAATATGGAGTTAGGATGGGATTGGGGTGATGGATGGAGATGGGATTGGGGCGGTGGATAGAGCCGGGATGGGATGAGGGTGTTGGATGGGATCAGGGCGTTGGATGGAGCCGGGATGGGATCAGGGCGTTGAATGGAGCCGGGATGGGATCAGGGCATTGGATGGAGCTGGGATAGGATCAGGGCATTGGATGAAGCCGGAATGGGATTGGGGTGGAATATGGAGTTAGGATGGGATCGGGGCGGTGGATGAAGCCGGGATGGAATCGGGGCGGTGGATGGAGCCGGGATGGGATCAGGGCGGTGGATGGAGCAGGAATGGGATCGGGGGATGAAGCTGGAATGGGATTGGGGGGTGGATGGAGCTGGGATGGAATGGGGGGGTGGATAGAGCCAGAATAGGATTGGGGTGGTGGATAGAGCTGGAATGGGATGGGGGGGGTGGATGGAGCCGGGATGGGATCGGGAAATGGATGGTGCCGGAATTGGATTGGGGGGAATGGATGAAGCCGGAATGGAATTGGGAGGAATGGATGGAGCCGGAATGGGATTGGGGTGGAATATGGAGTTAGGATGGGATTGGGTTGATGGATGGAGATGGGATCGGGGCGGTGGATGGAGCCGGGATGGGATCAGGGCGTTGGATGGGATCAGGGCGTTGGATGGAGACGGGATGTAATCAGGGCGTTGAATGGAGCCGGGATAGGATCAGGGCGTTGAATGGAGCCGGGATAGGATCAGGGCGTTGAATGGAGCCGGGATGGGATCAGGGCGTTGGATGGAGCCGAGATAGGATCAGGGCATTGGATGGAGCCGGAATGGGATTGGGGTGGAATATGGAGTTAGGATGGGATCGGGGCGGTGGATGGAGCCGGGATGGAATCGGGGCGTTGGATGGAGCCGGGATGGGATCGGGGGATGGAGCCGGAATGGGATTGGGGGGATGAATGGGATCTTTGATTTGTGGGGTGGGGGCCCATCTCGGCAATGGTTTTAGGCAAATGCTGCAGTTTCCATACAGATAAAAAATGCAACGTTTGACAAGAAAATGCTGGGCTTGACCTACTTTGCACATGGTTCAAACACACCTTAACAGGACATGCTGCGTCCAAAGACACGCAGCGCAATGCAAAGCAGGTCAAAGCCAGCCTCTGAGCTGCTGGGTGTCCGGCTCAATTAGAGTCAAGGAGATTTTGCTCATCTGCGTTTGTCATGCATTTAAAATGCATGTCAAACGCAGGAAAACAACACCCATTGGCAGGGGCCTAAAAACACATATTTTTTAATAAAAGTGACATAGTTATTTCCAGACAAGTCCCTTGAAATTTCAAAATGACAGTCACATAGTTAAATTAGCAAACCTTATACTTGTGTTTAAGCTTTGTGAATCGAGCCTCTAGTATTTCATGTGTTTATTATAATGTTATTGTTATACATCCTCTGTGTATTATCCAGATTTTTACGGGCATCAAGAAGAGCAAAAATTGCTTTCCTGCAAATAATTGAACCAAAACTGAATAATGCGTAATAAATACATAGTGCCTAATGAATAATAAAAATTGCATATAGTGCTCAGTGATATTTATTTTTTTTTTTATTTCAGGTACTTATATAGCGCCGTCAATTTACGCAGCGATATTCTAACCAATACATAAATAATTAATTCAGTAACCACTTCAGCCCCGGAAGGCTTTACCCCCCTAATGGCCAGGCCATTTTTTGTGATACAGCACTGCGTTACTTTAACCGACAAAAGCACTGTGCAACACTGTACCCAAATAAAAAAATTTGGGTCGGTATCATGTTGGAATACTGCCCTGCGGCCCAGTCTCCGAAGGGAGAGGATCATGCTCTGCTTCAGTATGTCACAGTACATGTTGGCATTCATGGCTCCCCCAATGAACTGTAGCTCCCCAGTGCCGGCAGCACTCATGCAGCCCCAGACCATGACACTCCCACCACCATGCTTGACTGTAGGTCAAGTACATGTTGAATGCCAACATGTACTGTGACATACTGAAGCAGAGCATGATCCCCTCCCTTTGAAAAACTGGGCCGCAGGGCAGTATTCCAACATAAGGACCACAAACACACCTCCAAGATGACCACTGCCTTGCTAAAGAAGCTGAGGGTAAAGGTGATGGACTGGCCAAGCATGTCTCCAGACCTAAACCCTATTGAGCATCTGTGGGGGATCCTCAATTGGAAGGGGGAGGAGCGCAAGGTCTCTAACAGCCACAAGCTCTGTGATGTCATCATGGAGGAGTGGAAGAGGACTCCAGTGGTAACCTGTGAAGCTCTGGTGAACTTCATGCCCAAGAGGGTTAATGCAGTGCTGGAAAATAATGATGGCTACACAAAATATTGACACTTTGGGCCCAATTTGGACATTTTCACTTTGGGGTGTACTCACTTTTGTTGCCAGCGGTTTAGACATTAATGGCTGTGTGTTGAGTTATTTTGAGGGGACAGCAAATTTACACTGTTATACAAGCTGTACACTCACTACTTTACATTGTAGCAAAGTGTCATTTCTTCAGTGTTGTCACATGAAAAGATAAAATAAAATATTTACAAAAATGTGAGGGGTGTACTCACTTTTGTGAGATACTGTATATAAAATAAAGCAGCACACTCTCTTTATCTCTGCTGAGTAAAGATCACAGATCTCAGCAGCTGTTGATTCATGGAGGCTGAGAAACTGCAGTGAGATGAAGGCAGCCACTAGAGGGAGACTCTACATATCATACATGCAATAGAGCTAGGTTCTGTCCAGACCTATGAAAAAAAGAAAAAAAAAGAAAAAAGTCCTGGGAGTGGACAACCCACTAAATGGCAAACCCTTTCAGGGGAAGTGCATCCAAAGTCCAATCTAGTAGAAAAAGAACATCACCAGGATATAGCACTTCGAAGGCTATTAATAGCGGTATAGAAACTGTTTGGACATCAAAATACTACATACAAAAGCCATAGACCTAGTGTGTCAGTAACCCAAGGAGGGGGAACCCCAATCCCCCATCCCATCCAAGTGTTCCCCAACCCAAAAAGGCCCACCCCCCACTCCAGCGTCCCGGAGTATGCTGAATAACCCAAGGTTCCCCCACCCAAAAAAACCAACCCCCCACTCCAGCGTCCCGGAGTATGCTGAATAACCTAAGATTCCCCCACCCAAAAGGGCCAACCCCCCACTCCAGCATCCCGGAGTATGCGGAATAACCTAAGATTCCCCCACCCAAAAAGGGCCAACCCCCAACTCAAGCGTCCCGGAGTATGCTGAATAACCTAAGATTCCCCCACCCAAAAGGGCCAACCCCCCACTCCAGCATCCCGGAGTATGCGGAATAACCTAAGGTTCCCCCACCCAAAAGGGCCAACCCCCCACTCCAGCATGCCGGAGTATGCGGAATAACCTAAGGCTTGGATAGGATGGGGGGAGTGCGGGTGGGGGACGGGCTGGGTTTGGGGTTCCCTCTCCTTGGGTTACTGACACACTTGGTCTATGGCTTTTTTATGTAGTATTTTGATGTCCAATAAACTATTTCTATAGCGCTATTATTAGCCTTTGAGATGCTCTATCCTGGTAGTGTTCTATTTTTTTACTACTTTGTCCACATATATTCCTTGCAATAATGGATGGTAAAACTTGCATTTTACTTTGCATTCCTGCAACACATAGTAAAGCACTTTCAATTTGTATGCAATAAGGCAGGCCCTTGCACTACATAGTTGAAGGTAAATCTAAAGGAAATTGAATAAGAAAATTGTATAATGTATGGGCAGCTTAACACATGGAATGGCACCCTAACATATAGTACAGTAGATGGCAAGGGACCTGCACCGCCGTGCACCACAATGCACATACTGTCAAGCTGCATTAAGTAAATTGCACTGGACATCCTCCAGCCAGGAAATGAGGCGGGCTCTATCAGTTTTGTTGCAGCTTCTAGTGCACATTGTGAGAAGCTCACAGTGTGCGGTGAAATCATAATAAGCCATTTCAGTCCAGGAGAGGAGCCGGTACAACTGTGCAAGTCTGGAGGGGGGACCGGAGGTCAGATTTAACATGCATGCAAAACCAAATCGGAGGATGCGCCTTGAGCGCCCTCCACAAATAGGAACCGACTTCCTTCCTGTGTGACACAAGAAGAGTTTTTTTTTTTTTTAATTTAAAAGAATTTGACAATTTCATGATTTGCAGTCCAAATATGGTTGTGGGCTGTTAGTGATCCGCAGATAGGAGCCGGGGCGGGTGGTCCCTCGCTCTGCGCAACAACACGTCTGAAGCCACTTCACGTTGTCATCTCTTATTTCGTTTTTCAAGAGAAAAAAATCTTCCCGCTCGATATAAACAAATCATAACTCCGCCAGTAAACAGAGTTGTTGACTACAAGTTGAGATTTTTATAGCGGGAAAATCATCCGGCAAATAATAAATTCTAATGGAGTTCAGTAAATTACATCGGAACATTCCTTCTTCACCATTTTATGGAGTTTCTGAAGAACCGAGACGCTGGGCGCCCGACAAGTGGAGAAGGAAAGATTTCATTTACTTTCATTTACTTTGTGGATTTCTTCTAGTTTTGTCTGCATAGCATCTCTACTACACTGCTACTACAGTGACACTGCGACTACACCGCTACTACAGTGACACTGCGACTACACCGCTACTACAGTGACACTGCGACTACACCGCTACTACAGTGACACTGCGACTACACCGCTACCACAGTAATGCCCTGTACACACGGTCTGATTTTCCGACAGGAAATGTGTGATAGGACCTTGTTGTCGGAAATTCCGACCGTGTGTGGGCTCCATCACACATTTTCCATCGGATTTTCCGACACACAAAGTTTGAGAGCAGGCTATAAAATTTTCTGACAACAAAATCCGTTGTCGGAATTTCCGATCGTGTGTACACAAATCCGACGGACAAAGTGCCACGCATGCTCAGAATAAATAAAGAGATGAAAACTATTGGCTGCTGCCCCGTTTATAGTCCCGACATACGTGTTTTACGTCACCGCGTTCAGAACGATCGGATTTTCCGACAACTTTGTGTGACCGTGTGTATGCAAGACAAGTTTGAGCCAACATCCGTCGGAAAAAATCCTAGGATTTTGTTGTCGGAATGTCCGATCAATGTCCGACCGTGTGTACGGGGCATAACACTGCGACTACACCGCTACTACAGTAACACTATGACTACACTGCTACTACACCGTTACTACAGTGACACTGTGACTACACCGCTACTACAGTGACACTGCGACTACACCGCTACTACAGAGACACTGCGACTACACCACTACTACAGTGACACTGTGACTACACCGCTACTACATTGACACTGCGACTACACCGCTACTACAGTGACACTGCGACTACACCGCTACTACAGCGACACTGCGACTACACCGCTACAACAGCGACACTGCGACTACAGCGACACTGCAACTACACTGCTACTACACCACTACTACAGTGACACTACGACTACACTGCTACTACACCGCTACTACAGTGACACTGTGACTACACCGCTACTACACCACTACTACAGTGACACTACGACTACACTGCTACTACACCGTTACGACAGTGACACTGCGACTACACCGCTACGACAGTGACACTGTGACTACACCGCTACTACAGTAACACTGCGACTACACCGCTACTACAGCGACACTGCGACTACACCGCTACTACAGCGACACTGCAACTACACCGCTACTACACCACTACTACAGTGACACTACGACTACACTGCTACTACACCGCTACTACAGTGACACTGTGACTACACCGCTACTACAGTGACACTGCAACTACACCGCTACTACAGCGACACTGCGACTACACCGCTACTACACCACTACTACAGTGACACTATGACTACACTGCTACTACACCGCTTCTACAGTGACACTGTGACTACACCGCTACTACAGTGACACTGCGACTACACTGCTACTACACCGCTACTACAGTGACACTGCTACTACACCGCTACTACAGTGACACTGCTACTACACTGCTACTACACCGCTACTACAGTGACACTGCTACTACACTGTTTCTACAGTGACACTGCTACTACACCACTACTAACACATTTCGGCCAAAGCCTTACTCATAGCAGAATTAGAAACAAATTTAGCCATCAAACCATACCTGTAGGATCCCTCTAAAAGCTGGAAATCACTGTATAGACACTGCTACTACACCGCTACTGGAGTGACACTGCTACTACACCATTATTACAGTTAAACTGCTACTACATTGCTAATAACGCGTTTCGGCCAAAGCCTTACTCATAGCAGAACTAGAAACTAAGGCCCCATACACACTATTAGATTTCCTGCAGATTTTTGTCCTCAGATTTACCAAACCATGTAGTGCAAAGGCCTGCCTGATTGCATACAAATTTAAACTCTTAAGGTTTGACCTCATATTACATGGTTTTGGTAAATCTGAAGAAAAAATCTGTAGAAAATCTAATAGTGTGTATGGGGTCTAACTTTGTCACAAAACCATACCTGTGAGATCCCTCTAAAAGCTGGAAACCACTTTATAGACACTGCTACTACACCGCTACTGGAGTGACACTGCTACTACACCATTATTACAATGACACTGCTACTAATGCATTTCGGCCAAAGCCTTACTCATAGCAGAACTAGAAACGAATTTAGCCATCAAACCATACCTGTAGGATCCCTCTAAAAGCTGGAAACCACTGTATAGACACTGCTACTACATTGCTACTGAGGTAACACAGCTTCTACACCATTATTACAATGACACTGCTACTAATGCATTTCTGCTGGAATCACAGTATAGACACAATGCAAGTAGACTGATCTTTACTAGCTTCTGGGTACCCTGATGAGCAGCTTCCCTACTGCATTGTGAGCACAGGAGGTCGGTTGCTAGGCACAGGCGCCATTTAGAGAATGCTTTACATGTTCTCAAAGAATACAAAGCATTCCTTGGATGGATGAGGTGGAGAGGTATGGCGGTGATGTCTCACCCTTCAACCATCACATCAGAAAACGCTTTGCATTCATTGAGGAAGTGCAAAGCATTCTCTGAATAGCGCCTGTGCCTAGCAACCGACCTCCTGTGTTCACAATACAGCAGGGCAGCCTGTCACGTACCTGGTAGGTGGAGCCCGGAATGCAGAGAACGGCCTCTCGTATACCTCAGACTTAAGAAACCCTGAAGGTGTGAACAGGGACTCGAAAGTACAGAGGGGCACAAGTGCCTGACTGGAACACTGAAGCAGAAGGCAGGATCCTGTAGTCAGCAGGGAGGTGCACTGTAGTCCTGTAGCAGGTTGCAGACAGCAGGGAGGTGCACTGTAGTCCTGTAGCAGGTTGCAGACAGCAGGGAGGTGCAGACAAGCCGGGTCAAGGTACTGGCGGGCAGATCAGGTACAGAAGGGCAAACCAAGAGAGTAGTCAGAGTCCAAGCCAAGATCGGGGCGGGCAGCAAGCAGGTAAGTCAGGAGCAAGCCAAGTCAGTACTGGATACAGGAAAACTGGTAACAAGGTAGCAGGGGTCTCAGGAAACGCTGTAGACCGGACAGCAAGGCAGCATTAAAACAGTCTTCTTTAAATAGCCTATCTTTGGCGCCAAGTGGCACTATTGCGCATGCACTTACGTTTGTTTGCACTATTAGAGCTATTGGCGCTGTTGCGCATGTGCGTACGTTTGTTAGCACTATTAGCGCCATTGGCGCTATTGCGCGTCCGCGAGCGCCGGATGGCGCTTCTATGCACAGGCATTCGTTTAATCCTCAATCTGCTGGGAAAACTGCAAGAGGGCTTTTCCTGACACAGCCGTTCAACACAGGACCCAGAAGCAGGAGGAGATCGGTGTAGTAGCGGTGTCTATACTGCCGTGGCCAAATGTTTTGAGAATGACACAAGTATTAATTTTCACAAAGTCTGCTGCCTCAGTTTTTGTGATGGCCATTTGCATATACTCCGGAATGTTATGAAGAGGGATTAGATGAATTGCAAAAAATTGCAAAGTCCCTCTTTGCCATGAAAATGAACTTAATCCCAAAAAAACGAAACAAAACGTTTTCCACTGCATTTGTGAGGAAGGCTTCAGGGCACTCAAGAAAGTCCAGCAAGCGCCAGGACCGTCTCCTACAGTTCAGCTGCGGGATCGGGGCACCACCAGTGCAGATCTTGCTCAGGAATGGCGGCAGGCAGGTGTGAGGACATCGGCACGCCCAGTGATGAGAAGACTTTTGGAGGATGGCCTGGTGTCAAGAAGGGCAGCAAAGAAGCCGCTTCTCTCTAGGAAAAACATCAGAGACAGACTGATATTCTGCAAAAGGTCCCGGGATTGGACGGCTGATGGTTTGGGGTAAAGTCAGTTTCTCTGATGAATCCCCTTTCCGATTGTTTGGGGCATCCGGAAAAAACCTTGTCTGGAGAAGAAAAGGTGAGCATTACCATCAGTCTTGTGTCATGCCAACAGTAAAGCATCCTGAGCAGGGCCGCTCATAAGCCAGTACAGCCGGCCCTGGTGTACCGGGCCCGGTGTCCTCAGCTCAGCAGAGGGGCAAGGACAGCCTCCCAGGTGATCAGTGAGGCGGTGGGGGGAGTTACAAGCACCGATCTTCCTGTGTGGCTATCAATGAAGCAGCTGACAGCTGCGGGAGACTGTCAGCTGCTTCAATGGAAGTCACACAGGGAGATCAGTGCTTGTAACTCCCCCCACCGCCCCACTGATCATCCCTGACTGCCCATCAAATGTCCCTTCATCTCTGGGTCCTGTGTCCTCCTCTGGCTCCCCGTGCCCTCTGTGTCCTCCTCTGGCTCCCGGTGTCCTCTTCTAGATCCCGGTGTCCTCCTCTGGCTCCCCGTGTCCTATGTGTCCTCCTCTAGCTCCCGGTGTCCTCCTCTGGCTCCTGGGGTCCTCTCCTGGTTCCCTGTGTCCTCTGTGTCCTCCTCCGGCTCCCGGTGTCCTCTTCTAGATCCCGGTGTTCTCTCTGGCTTCCCCGTGTCCTCTGTGTCCTCTTCCAGCTCCCGGTGTCCTCCTCTGGCTCCTGGGGTCCTCTCCTGGCTCCCCGTGTCCTCCTCCGGCTTCCTGTGTCCACCTCCATCTCCCGGGGTCCTCCTCTGGCTCCCCGTGTCCACCTCCATCTCCCGGGGTCCTCCTCTGGCTCCCCGTGTCCACCTCCATCTCCCGGGGTCCTCCTCCGGCTCCCCGTGTCCACCTCCATCTCCCGGGGTCCTCCTCTGGCTCCCCGTGTCCACCTCCATCTCCCGTGGTCCTCCTCCGGCTCCCCGTGTCCACCTCCATCTCCCGGGGTCCTCCTCTGGCTCCCCGTGTCCTCCTCTGGCTCCCCGTGTCCACCTCCATCTCCCGGGGTCCTCCTCTGGCTCCCTGTGTCCACCTCCATCTCCCGGGGTCCTCCTCCGGCTCCCCGTGTCCACCTCCATCTCCCGGGGTCCTCCTCCGGCTCCCGGTGTCCACCTCCATCTCCCGGGGTCCTCCTCCGGCGCAACTTATGTATTCCTTCACTTCTGCTCGCGAGCACAGAGGGATTACATTTTTTTTTTTTATTTTACTTATTTTTATACTGCCCTTTTATTGTATTGTATTTTTTTCTTATTACTTTTATTCCTTTTGTTCCCATCATACCTTTTATTCCTGTTCCCTTGTAATAGAAATATAGCAGGTCCTCTTTATTGAGAGATTTGGGTTCAGAAAAAACCCAGATCTCTCAGTTCCCTTTAAAAGCAAAAGAAAAAATATTGCAATTTTTTTTGCATTTTTACTTAAAAAAACAAAAACTACAAAAACATTTATTTATGCTTGAGCACCAGAAGTGACATCAGACATCGCTCTGATCCTGCAAGGGCATAGAGACAAGTGGTGGCCATCTTGGCCCCACTCAACTTCCTGCCCAGCAAACGTCCACATCAGATCGCTCCCGGGCTTTACCGATGGGTCAAGTAAGCCCAGGAACCACCCGGGAAGCATCAGGAGAGGGGTGAAACCACTTTTATTTGTCGAAGAACCTGTCGCAGAATGATACTGGGGTTATGGTAGCTAGCTGCTGCCTTAACCATGGTATTAAACGTCAAATCAATTACGTATTTGTACTATGGGCCGGTCGTCAAGTGGTTTAATGAACAAACACAGCGAGCAGGCACGTGTTTTTGCACACCTAAAAACACAAATGCCTCAAAACATTTAAAAACATGCAAAGGCATGGTTGTCATGCATAAGGCAGCCCAATAAAATGATTAGGCTTCCCTATGTGTGTAGCATGAAAACGCGTGAAAAAAAAAAAACACCACACAAAAAAGTGCGTTCATGAAAAACTAGGTGTGAACCTGGCCTGAAGTAGGTCTTTAACTGCGTTCCCTGGTGAAGATATCTGAAATCCATCAATAAAACGACGATGGAAGCCAATAAAAAGAGGTGAGCACCATTTTATACCCGTTGAGAATGCGCGGTGATCCTCGTCATCTGGAATCCATGACGGGTCCTATCCCATTTACTAGAAGTCGGGGCAAATGTGACAGCTCAGCCATGTTCTCAGCGCAGACGGACTAATTAGGCCCATCTGGTCTTCGTTAGACCTGGAGACCCTACAGGAGAAGACACATCCTTATCGAATCTCTGGATGAGGGGCAGGAAAATCACTGAGCTCCCCCCCCCCCCCTTCGCCGAGCCAGCTAAGCCAGTTTAATGTAACCTAAGCTATTTAACTGCCTGTTTAATGGATCCTCCACATAAAATTTGACTTGGCCAATGGAAAGTGACTGGTGCTAAAGAAAAGGGATTATGGAAAGCCCTAGTCCTCGTAACCACCTCTTATGGCAGAAATTAAAGATGGCTTCCAGGTCATTGCTGAGGCTCTATTAACTTCTTCCATGGTATGAACTTTTTAATTTGGGCTTAGAGGGCCATTCCACCCTAAAGAACATTTCTTACTGATCTGCTATGCAATATACAGTATAATAATACACTGTATATACTGTAGAAATAAGCATTAAATAGAGGCAGCATTTTGCCCATGGTAAAGCCTAGGCACTGGGGCTTCTTCTGAGAACTTCCCTCCATGGCACCCACTATACCCTTCCTAGGTGGCGTGCTTTTCTATATCAAAAAATATATCAAAATATTAAAAAAATATGCAATGTGCCAATATTACTTAGTGAACATCAAATATCACGTATCACCATGCATATATACTACATGCTGCAAAAAATGTCCTCAACATATGCATAAACACTACAGCACACTAGATGTCCTCCGTTGGTGATCACTTCTGTGCAATGACGTTGGGTGCTACCAAAAACTATTTAAAGTGCTAGTTCTACAAAGTATCAAAAACTGTGCAATTTGTTAATATTACTTAGTGACCATCAAAATATCACATATCAACATGCATATGTACTACATAGTGCAAAAAAAATGTCCTCAACCTATGCATAAACACCACAGTACACTGGATGTCTTCAGTGAGTGATCACTTCTGTGCTATGACGTTCCTTTTCAGTATATTGTGCTCCTAATTCACCACTAATCGTGACTTCACCACCACCTCGTGCAATGGCCAATCACCAGATGTAATAAGAATAAGCACCTTTGGTTTATTAAGGATAATCTGTTTGTGATGGGTCCAATAGCAGCTTTTCCAAGCAATATATTAGTACCTCTTGCCCTGTTCAGTGCTCATAAAGACATATGGATGGCCATCATGGTATAGTATGTAACTTCATTTTATTAAAAAAGTTAATAACATAGTTAAACGCACATGTTATGGTGCCCTTGAGCCGGCACCAAGCAAATCCAGCAGTGTATATGGAGAGCGGTATCTCAGTCTGTCTCCCCTCTGTCACTGTGTCTCCTCACAGTGGCGTGCGTTCCAGGCCTCACTCGCGTTCAACCGGAAGTGATGAGAACGTTCCCAGAAGACTCTACGCGTTTCGCAATGTAATTTTCATCATTTGTCTGACAACAAATGTCCGATGGAGCGTACACACAGTCGGACTTTCCGCCAACAAGCTCGCATCCAACATTTGTTGTCGGAAAATCCGGTCATGTGTACGCAACATTACAGTTTGTTTTCCTTTTCAGTGTGATTACACTGCTTCTATAATCCTGTGCAATCTGGGCCCATGGTGCTACAGATGTAGTACTAAGGTGGTCCCTGCCTAACACCAGTATCACTGATCGCAGCACTTTGTTGTCACGAACATCTGATTTGGTTTGTTTTTTTCTCAGTGTATGGTTCCAGAGAGGTCCACTATGTCCCCTATCGTCTGCTGAAGCAACATCTGACTCTAATGCCCTGGTCTCCAGAGGGCTCTGTACAGAGGCACAATTTTGTATGCTTCAGTCATGAATGAGCTCAGTAAGTGATCAGTACCAATCATCTCCATCCTGAAGATCCCCCCGCCCTGTGTGCCCCCAGCAGGCAGTGGGAGAGGAGTGGGAGGGAACCCGGTAGCGCTGGAGGGGGGGGGGGGCAGGGAACACAAAGGGGGGAGGGGTCCGGGCAGCAGGGGGATCAATCTTGGACAGGGAAGGTGATCTGTGCAGTGGAGGGGGCACTTTTAAGAATTGATCCCATTGTGTGTCTCTCCCTGCAGCAGCTGAAAGGTGACGGGAGGGTGAGGAGGAGATGTCAGCTTTAAGCTGCTGCAGGGAGAGACAGACAATGGTATAGGCTCTTATAAGCGACCCCCCCCACCCCAACAATCACCCCCTCTCCTGCACAAATCTGATTCCTTTGTTGCCTGGGCCCACCCAGCACACCCTCTGTGCACACCTATGTGAACCACCCACCTGTGACCACAATCTGCTCAGTTATTACCCTTTTTTTTTAGTTACTGTGCATGATCAGTAACTAAAATAAGATTGATGCTGTGATCCCAGGACATAGCCCGGGACACAGCATCATCAAGACGGAGGTCTGAGATGCTGGACTGTAGCACTTTGGCAAGTCCACGACAGTTGGCATCTATGGAATCCTAGGGTGAGTAATTGATTAATAGTACTAATAGTAAAAACTACAGTAATGTACCGTCGTCCTCTAGATTTAGAAAAAAACAAAAAGGCAGAAGATCTGAAGCAACGGTGGACTTTCATGGTACGGTAAGGACTTACATACGTGTATGTAAGTCCTTACCGTACCATGAAAGACCACAGTTGCTTCAGATCTTCTACTTTTTTTGTTTTTTCCTAGGGTGAGTAGCCAATCCTGTGTCACGGTAGAGAGGGTGAATGGCCAATCCTGTGCCATGGTGGGGAAAACCTGGAAAATTCTGGAAAAAAAAGTGTCTACAATGGTGGGCTTCAGTCAGTTGGGAAACCTTCTATTACATGGAGATTCAAGTCTAGTGACCGCCTCTAAAATGTGGCTTATGACCACCAGGTACGATGCAACAAAAAAGCACTGCTTTGAACGGGGTCCTGAAAAGAAGTGGAGATATCGGTGCTTAGGCAGAAGGTGTCTTCCACTCACACTTGGATGCAATAGCTGAAAAGATGAACAGCCGGGAACCCGAAGTCATCCAGTTGCAAAGATATTTATTTGCTACAGGCTAAATACAGGATAAATATGCTCACTTTTTTTTCGTCCTTACGGCTGAAATGCGTAAGTATATTTATCCTGTATTCACCCTGTAGCAAATAAACATCTTCACACATGACTTTGGGTTGCTGGCTGTTCATCTTTTCAGCTATATGACTAGTTACTGGCCTGGGAACGAAGGGAAGGAATCATTGAAAAACAGAGGGAGGATGAGTGAAGGCTTGGTGGATTCAGTATTGGAACTTCCTATTGTCAGATATCAGATATCCCCATTACTACATGTACATATTCAGATGTATCGCCTGATGGCCAATTATTCCCTCACCTACGGAGAAAAGGAAAACAACTGCGTCATGAATGGGTTGGATGCCAACAGTATGTCTGATTTACCGAAGACCTCTCTTTCTTCTCCATCTATTATCAGAGGGAAATCT
Source organism: Lithobates clamitans (assembly GCA_037952925.1). Classification (NCBI taxonomy): domain Eukaryota; kingdom Metazoa; phylum Chordata; class Amphibia; order Anura; family Ranidae; genus Lithobates; species Lithobates clamitans. The sequence goes on from JBBGZY010002309.1 coordinate 512,968, forward strand.
ATGTATGGATGGCACTGAATAATGTCCCTCCATTATTGTAGGGTCATTGTAGGTTGTGAAGAATACCACCACATGAAAAATGAAGGTTCCCTGCCTGGAGGATTCCATGTAAATCTCAGGGTAATCTTTGAGGAGTGACTGGTGTGGTGGCCACGTCTTTGATTGATGGGTAGATGGTAGCCGGGGCCTATCAGAGGTCACACAGTGTCCTGGTGGTCATTAGCTCCTTGGCTTTCCAGCTCACATCAGGCGAGGGATCAAAGATCGTGGCCACAGCTGACCCTCAATGATCCAGTCCAGCCTCCTGGTCTGGAGAGAGGACTCAGGCCTCCTATCTTCACTAAAACTCAGAGCTACTGATACTATTCAGGAAAGCTCTCACATGGAAAATATGCAGGCTCTCATTGCTGGGCTGAAGACTACTTACCTCTCTGTGATTCCAAATCTCTGGCTAACGCATCCTTGTCCTGCTTCGGCCAGTCAGAAAGTGCCAAAGCCAACGGATAAACATGACAGCCAGGCACCTGGTTTTTTCAGAAGGCAGTCGGCATTACCAGGCTTCGTGTGTCTCTTGTTTTGCGATTCCTCTAATGTAACAATTTTATCTCCTGATTTAAGGAAACTTAACTCCAGGAGAAGATCAAGGCGAAAAAAAAGTTATCTTCTGTTAAATAAACATCTCATGATTTCCATTGGCTGACTATAAATCATGTAAGTAGGTGTGAAGTTTCCTCTGGCACTGTGATGAAGGAGATATGGCTGCCTGGCATCAGATTGGCCCTTGGAGTGGCTGACTAAGCCTCACACTGGGCATCTCATCATTAAGGCCTCATTTACACTTGCGGTTGAGGGGTAGTAAAAAAGCATGGTTGAGCCACTTTTTTTTACCGGCCTCCAACCTCTCCTACTTAACCTGCAAAGGCAGCTGAGGAAGTGTACATATCCACATGAAGACCAGGCCTTTTTCTGACACTTTTTGCTTACAAGTAAAAATCTGTATATATATATAGATATATTTATATATCTATATATAATGTTTGGGGGTTCTAAGTAATTTTCTAGCAAAAAATTACAGATTTTTACTTGTAAACAAAAAGTGTCAGAAAAAGGCCTGGTCTTCATAAAAAAAAATAATTTTCTTATTGATGATGGCTACTGTGAGATCTGTTGTTGCTACTGGGGGTGTCTATTGTTGCTTGGGTGGTATTTTGTTGCTGGGGGGTCTATTGTTGCTGGGGGAGAAGTCTGTTGTTATGTGGGGGACCTATTGTTGCTGTGGTGGGGTATGTTGTTGCTGGAGGGTCTATTGTTGCTTGGGTGGTATTTTGTTTGGGGTGGTCCATTGTTGCTGGGGGAGAGGTCTGTGGTTGTGTGGGGGACCCTATTGTTGCTGTGGGGATGTTGTTGCTCGGGGGGGTGGTGTCTATCGTTGCTTGGGTGGTATTTTGTTTGGGGGGGCTCATTGTTGATGGGGGAGAGGTCTGTTGTTGTGTGGGGGACTTATTGTTGCTGTGGTGGGGTATGTTGTTGCTGGGAGGGGGGTCTATTGTTGCCTGGGTGGTAATTTGATGCGGGGGGGGCCTATCAAATTCCATACAAATTACTTAGTAGCACATAATTATCCTTGGTTCTGTATTCTCTAAAAGGGGCAGTGCCCAGAGGTGGGTAGGGGGTGGAGCGAATTGACAGTGCTCAGAGGTGGGTAAAGGGTGGAGCCAAGAGACAGTGTTTAGAGGTGAGTAGGGGGTGGAGCCAAGAAACAGTGCTTAGAGGTGGATAGGGGGAGAAGCCAAAGAGAGTGCTCAGAGGTGGGTAGGGGGTGGAGACAAAGGGTGACTCATAAGAGGGGCGTTCCTGCATCAAATTCCATACAAATGACTTAGTAGCACAAAACTATACTTGGTTCTGTATTCTCTAAAAGGGGCAGTGCTCAGAGGTGGGTAAGGGGTGGAGCCAAGAGACAGTGCTTAGAGGTGGGTAGGGGGTGGAGCCAAGAGACAGTGTTTAGAGGTGGGTAGGGGGTGGAGCCAAGAGACAGTGCTCAGAGGAGGGTAAGGGGTGGAGCCAAGAGACAGTGCTCAGAGGTGGGTAGGGGGTGGAGCCAAGAGACAGTGCTCAGAGCTGGGTAGGGGTGGAGCCAAGAGTCAGTGCTCAGAGGTGGGTAGGGGATGGAGACAAAGGGTGACTCATAAGAGGGGAGTTCCTGCACCTATTCTCTGAGAGAAAAAGCCCTGGTTTGCAGAAAATGTACTTACCGGCAGCCTGAAAAATGAAAACGAATGCAGCCAGCACATCTAAGAACTAGTAAGCCACAATATATTTATTTCTTGCTGTTGGGTTTAGATACACTTCGGCATACAAAGTAGATGAAGCTAATAATAACAATGTAGCATTTTATATTTGTTCTTTCTTTTTGTGCGATTATTTTTATTCCCCTATAAAGAACCAAATGTGCGTTCGGATCTGAGTGAGCGCAATATTAACATCCTTCTGCAAAGCCTTCGATGGTGGCGGTGACGGCCCCGCCGTCCTGCTGGAATATATAAATATTAGTTAACTGACCCCCACTGTCTGTTTAGCTGACCCCCACCCCCTGCGACGACCCCGTGTTTACTTAGCACTCAGACGTCAGTCCGCACTGACCGGCGAGCAGTGCGATCCCCCCAGAACAAGGCTGTAAAAATATTCCCATGAATGCAATCCAGTCTGCCCTGCCAGCGTGGGGTTACAAAAACCGAGGAACGCTGGAGGACTATGGTGCGTCGTGTTCCCTGCGCAGACCTGGACGCCGATTATACGCCCAGTCGCCCACCCAGAGCGAGCGGCAGTTCTCAGTAATGACGGCCTCTAGAAATGCCTGGGGTTATTATACCGACCAACTGAGTCATCCCTGTGTAGGTATGTGAGGCTTTTACATGGAACTAGAACTTAAAGTGTATGTCTGGGCAAAAAAAAAAAAAAAAGGATATTCAGTATATTTCTGCAATAGATGTCCCTATGGCATATCCCTTTAAATGTAACCTTCGGCTTTCCCTTCAGTCTTGCACAGTTGTACAGGCTGCTCTCCTGGACTGAAATTGTTTACTCTAGGTTTACACCTTTGTGTTTTTTTTTGGTGCGTTTTGCATAAACACACTACAGTCCATTTAACATGGTTTCTTATGGGAAACATTCGCATCTATGCATTTTTCAGCCCCTGCGTTTTTGGAAAGGGTCAGGGACATTTTTCCCTCATTTTGCATGTAATAGACTTCAATGGACCTGCACCAAAAACACAAGTGTTGCGTTTTTGACGCGTTCTTTTTCTTCTCCATAACAAACTGGAAATAGTCAGTTGTTAGGGAGCGGAGGGCCGCCGCATCCTTAACAACCGGTGAGTCATCAGCTGTCAGTGGGCTTCCCCGCTGACAGCCGAATGTAAAAAAAGAATCGCTGGCAAGGCAAAAAATAAGTAAAAAAGGGTGTCCCCCTCCAATCCATACCAGGCCTTTCGGGTCTGGTATGGATTTTGAGGGGAACCCCACGCCAAAATTAAAAAAAAAAAAAAAAGTCCCCCCTCCCCCAAAATCCATACCAGACCCTTACCTGAGCATGCAGCCCAGCAGGCCAGGAAAGGGGGGGGGGGGGCGAGCCCCCCCCCCCGAACCATGCCAGGCCACATGCCTCTAGCCCCCACCCAAAGCACCTTTCCCCCATATAGATGGGTGGGTTAAAGGTCCTCTTCCCCACAACCCTGGCTGGTGTATGTGGCAGTCAGTGGGCTGGGGGGGCGTAAGCCTCCTTAAAAAGGGGGCTCCCAGATCCTGGTCTTCCTATGTTCCTATGTAACTGAGCATGGGGTACCCCTACTCATTCAACAAAAAAAAAGTGTAATGTAAAAAATGACAGTAGGCAGTTTTGGACAATTCCTTTATTAAATAAAAAAAACAAAAAACGAAAACAACGTGCCCCAAAGTAAATCCATCATCAATCACGACGCCCGCCACCACCTCCGACCCTTAAAAAAAAAAAGAAAAGAAAAAGGGGGTCCACTGACGCTAAAGGCTTCCGTCGTCTGGCAATTTTAAATAATTAATGGGCAGGGCCACCTGGTGACGGCACTGGGTGACCCCGCCCTCTGGTGACATGGTCGGCTTCTCACACTGTCCCTTAGAATCTGTAGCAAGTTAGATAGAGCCTGTCTCATTTGATGGCTGAAAGAAGTCCAGAGAGTTTGGCATGCGGCCTGGCAATATCTGGAGAGACACGGGGGATATACAAGCACAAAAGCCTCAACGGCCAACACAGACAAGCCCGAAAAATTCATGTCTGTAGGGACGCCGGGGATGCCATGCAGCCATAGCAGCCATAGCAGCCTGCATAGACAAGCTAGGATAATGCACATCTGGAGGGATGTCAGGGCTGCAATGTTTGCAATAGCACCAGCAGCATGGATTATGGTGAGAATGGAGTAAATGCTGAATGGCGAAGTCTATGGGGGGCTGCACCCCCCCGCCCACACCCCCTCTCTACCTCCTTGCACAGCACATACATAGGCTACATTCACACCGCCGATTGGGGCCGGTGCGAATTATAGCGGGAAGTTCCTCCTGCGGCTCTCATCGGGTAGGTGCGGCTGCAGGCCTATTCACTATAACAGATCGCCAGTGGCCGCACCTATCCGCTGCTCTCTGCACAGCCTGCAAATACCTGCGCTGGTCACTGATGGACACACTTTGTTTGCATGCAAATACAGCCTGCCTAGGAACGCCCCCACTCCTCCAGACTGACACCCGCCCATCAAGGCATTTTTATATTTGCATAACTCCTCCCAAAAGCCAGCCCACTGCTTGCATCGAGACTGAGGAGTACTGAGGTCGGGGACTGTGAGTTTTCCAGGAAGCCATGTACAGCACCCTGCTGGCCCCTCCCACCAGCCATGATCTGCCTGCATTACATAGAGAAGCACAGAAACCTGGCAAAATCACCACTGGAATTTAAATAAGGAGTGCAATTAAAACAGAATGATTTTATTAAAAAAAAAAAAAAAAGTTTTTCTTAGTTTCTGTCAGAAAATATTGTAAATTAGTAATTTTTCTCCTTCACTGATGTGCACTGATGAGGCTGCACTGATGGGCACTGATGAGGCTGCACTAATATGTAGCACTGATGGGCACTGATAGGCGGCACTGATATACACTGTCGCACTTTGAATGAGAATTGCGCGGTCATGCAACAATGTACCCACATTAAATTTTTATAATTTTTTTCACACAAATAGAGCTTTCTTTTGGTGGTATTTAATCAGTACTGGGGTTTTTATTTTTTGCTAAACAAACAAAAAAATGCTGAAATTTAATTAAAAAAAAAAAAATTTTTTCATAGTTTGTTATAAAATTTTGCAGACAGGTAATTTTTCTCCTTCATTGATGTGTGCTGATAAGGCTGCACTGATGAGCACTAATAGGCGGCACTGATGGGCACTAATAGGTGGCATGAATAGGCGGCACAGATGGGCAGCACTGATAGGCACTGATGGGCAGCACTGATGAGCAGGCACTGATGAACACTGAAAGACAGCATTGACTTGCATCATTAATGGGCACAGATTGACATCACTGATGGGCACAAATTGAAATCACTGCTGGGCACTGTTGGGGCTGCACTGATGATCAGTTTCCTGATTATCTGTACAGATCTCCCTTGTGAAGAAATGCAGCTGATCGGCTCTCCTCGCCTCCCACTGTCAGTGTTAGAGAGGAGAGTCGGGTAGCCAGCATTTCCTTGTAACATGTAATCAGCCGATATGGGTAAAGAGCCCATCATCGGCTCTTTATTGAGATTGGAGTCGCACCGTGTGCCCCCGATCGCTGTGCTGTGCGCCCCCGTGGGTGCGCAAGTGTAGTGAGACTGGGGCAACATCAAATGACGTCGTCCCAGAACAAGAGAGAACCCTGCCTGCTGGCATTTGTTTATACAGCGGGCGGGAGGTGGTTAAAGCTGAACCTCCAGCCCTGCAGTACCGGTATTCAATCTGGAGCTGTTTCTAGCAGTGGTTCCCTTTCACCACTAGATGTCCTCAGTCTTTCATTGAATGCCCCTGCTTGACTTACTATAAGCCCAGGCAGTCATGGACACACCCTCTGGAACGGCGTCGTTACACAAAAGGGTGCTCAGAATATTATTACCCCAAATGGCGTTTACACCTCATTACATGAACGCCGTTCGGTGCGGTAAGGACTAAAGACACAGCCATGAAGGCAGAGCCTCTATTCTGCACATATCCAGGTTAATGACTCAAGCCATTGGATCAGCATGACAGCCGGGCAAATTAGTATTTTCACAAATTCAGCCCACACAGGAGTGTCTTAAATCATTTTTTGCGCTCAGAAGAAATATTTAAATCAGCAGCACATTCCTCCTCACCTCTCCTGTGCTGGATTGTGTTCCAGTACAGATAGACTCCTCACCCGACCGTGAATCCTCAAATATTAGCTTTCCTCCGCAGCGCTGTCCAGACACAGGGAAAATAGCTCAGTGTTATTGGTAGGCAGCGCGGGAAAGCAATAAGGAAAACGGACGGCGGGAACGTTTTCTGCCATGAATGCGACCTTTTGTGGAAAGCCCGCGGCCCCCAAAACCAGGCCCTTTCAAAATTCCCGTTCTTCAATAAAATACCGCAGGGCACAAAAAAAAAAAAAAAATCTCTACCTGTTTTTCTATCCGTGCACATAAATACAGGTTCAGCTTTTCTTTCATGAGTTATAAAAAAGAAAAGAGGGATCCCATCAGCTTGTGAAGACCTGACCACCCACCTTACCGTCTGTGAGCATCCCACAGCTGAGAGAGAATGGACGTCGTCCAGGAAAAGGGAGGATGGCGTCTAATGCTGGAAAATACTCCAAACAATGAGAGCTGGACGAAAGATTTTCCTGAGAAACGCCAAACTTGCATTGCCCCTTGTTGGGTTTGCCACGGTCATGATGGGAATCTGTAGAATTTTAATATGTTTTAGGCCCATCTCTTGTCTAACCCATTCAGCTGTTTTTTAAAGAACCCTAAGCTCCTTTATTCTCACCCAACCATTGCCAACCCCTAATGAAGGGGGCTGCCCCTGAATAGTGTTGCAACCAATAAAGTAATAAATAAATAAAATAAAATAAGCCCTGATGAACGAGGCCGATGAGCCCCCAAAACGTGTTGCCATTTTCTGTGGCCAATGAAGACACGCTTAAATTACTTTGTGGCACACTCATCTTTCTACTGTCTATACTTAAAAAAAAAAAAAAGGGAAATTGCGCTATGAGAGTATAGGTAGCTGCTAGCACTTCAATTGACATAAATTGTGCAAAAATAGAGTACATAAAAATAGTGCAGCACTAAAAGACAACCATATACAGTGCCTTGAAAAAGTATTCACACCCCTTGAAATTTTCCACATTTTGTTATGTTACAACCAAAATGGTAAATGTAATTTATTCGGATTTTATGTAATTGACCAACACAAAGTGGCACATAATTGTGAAGTAGGGTGTTTGCCCGTTCGCCGAACAGCGAATTTTATGGAACGTTCGCTGCAAATTCGAGCGCCCCATTATGCACTGCAAGAACCGCAGTGCATTGCTGTATGATGATTGGCCAAAGCATACACCTGACCTGCATGCTTTGGCCAATCACAGCACGCTCCTCAGCGAGAGCCATAAGGGAGGCTTAGTCCACGCCCCACACTATATAAGGCTGCTTACACAGCACCCGTATAGTGTGTTATAGTGGACTGAGATAGAGAGATTGAGCTAGATTAGGCAGGCAGGTTAGTTAGTTAGTGGCAGTGTATTTGATATATAAATATACAGTCAGACTAGTGTATATATATATATATATATATATATATATATATATATATATACTCTGCATTCAGCATAGCCTAAATATACAGTGTAAACTCTATACTCATTCAATATAGGCAGTGCATTTAATATATTCAGTCAGTGCAGGCAGTATATTTGAGATATATATATATATATATATATATATATATATATATATATATATATATATATATATATATATATATATATATATACAGTCTACTAGTATATAAATAAATATATATATATATATATATATATATATACTCTGCACTCAGCGTAGCCTATATACACAGTGCATTCAGCGGTGTACAGTTTCTAATACAGTGCAGGTGGTATACACAGTATATAATACAGTGTAGTGCAGTGTTAAAACAAAAAATAACCATCATGTCCGGAAGGCCTCCAAGAAGAAGCAGATGCTGACAGGCCACTAAAGAAGGGCAAGCAGCCTCTGAAATAATATTTAACAGCAGGGACCGTTCTTGCACCCAACAAGAGTAACTGTGAGGGGTTACCGTGTTCTACCACCACCAACACCTAAGGTCCAGTTTTTCAGCAAAGTATATAGTGCAGTCTGTATAGTATATATACAGTATATATATATATATATATATATATATATATATATATATATGCTGCAGTTCAGAGTATATACTGCACTCAGTGTAGTATATATAATACAGTGCAGGGTATATAGTGCAGTGTACAATATTTAATATAGTGTATTGAAGTGGTTAAGGGGAGCCCTATAACAGAATTAAGGAAAAAATGACAGGCCCTTGGGGTCTGGTACGGATTTTGGGGGGAGATCCCCACGCCATTTAAAAAAAAACATTTGCCGTGTAGTTCACCTTAATATCCATACCAGATCCAAAGGGCCTGGTATGGACTGGGGGGGGGGGGGGAACCCACGCTGTACATTACATTACATTACATTACATTACAATACGTTACAGCCGTGAGCAATTTTAAATGACAATTTTTCCTTTAGAAATGTCATTTTGCCGCAACCAAACCATAAGAAGTCCTGTTTGCAGTTTGCGAGAAGCCATGTGAAGCCATGTGGGGGACAAAGCAAACATGTGGAGGAAGGTTCAGATGAGACCAAAATTAAACTTTTAGTGTCTAAAAGCAAAACACTATGTGTGGCGGAAAACTAACACTGCGCTTCATCCTGAACACACCATCCCCACCGTGAAACATGGTGGTGGCAGCATCATGTTGTGGGGATACTTTTCTTCAGCAGGGACAGGGAAGCTGGTCAGAGTTGATGGGAATACAGATGGAGCCAAATACAGGTCAATCCAATTGAGAATCTGTGGCAAGACTTTCCATCCAATCTGACAGAGCTTGAGCTATTTTGCAAAGAAGAATGGGCAGAAATTCCACTCTCTAGATGTACAAAGCTGGTAGAGACATCCCCAAAAAGACTTGCAGCTGTAATTGCAGTGAAAGGCGGTTCTACAAAGTATTGACTCAGGGGGGCTGAATACAAATGTACCCCATACTTTACACATATTTATTTGTAAAAAAATTTGAAAACCATTTATCATTTTCCTTCCACTTCACAATTATGTGCCACTTTGTGTTGGTCTATCACATGAAATCTCAATAAAATACATTCACGTTTTTGGTTGTAACGTGACAAAACGTGGAAAGGAGTATGAATACAAGGCACTGTATATAAATATAGATACATATATCTATATATATATAGATCTATATATATAGATATATATATCTATATATATAGATCTATATATATAGATATATGCATACATATGAAAAATGAATCAAAAAGAGTGAAAACACAACAATAATGATATACAAAGATACAAATATAGAAAATCAGGGTGCATGGACACCTCTGAAAATATATTATGAAAAAGTCCAAAGTGTCAAAACACCAACGAACTAATCATATGAATCCAAGTTGTACAAGAAGAAATAACAGGTAGATTTTGACTTGTGTGAAAAGAAAGTCAGTGGCCCCAAAGTCCATCAGTGATTCACCACCTTAAATACAAAAAGCACGCTCACCAGAGCTAGTGAACTCATATACCAAGTATTGAGTCAAATGAGCTGTTGTGATTTCCAATCAATCTTTAGAAGATGCAGTCCAGCCATATAGGCGTTTGCAGATCTCCATACACTCCAAGATAAGACCAATATGGACGATCACCGCGTTTACCTGTCAACCTCCCATTTCATGGATATGTAAAGGAATACCAAGCATCCGCACATAGTGTAAAACTATCACTAAAAACTTTAGTAAAATATACACTAAACACTTACAAAAATCTGATGAAAGACAGCGCTGTTTAAAACATCCGTGCCGGGAATCACAAGGGGAAAGTCCTTAATGAAAGCACACAACGACGTCACGGACACAAGCTCCACCCGACACATTTCGTCATAATTGACATTGCCTGGGGTTGAAGATGTCAATTATGACGAAACATGTCAGGTGGAGCTTGTGTCTGTGATGTCATTGCATGCTTTCACCGTGTGCTCCTCACCAACCCACTACCAGCAAGTGCCTGCACACCACCTGTCTTCTGCCAACTAGTACCTGCCTGTTTCAGCCTGCTACATACCTGCTGTTCATTCTGCTGTGGTGCAATGTCAGCTTCCTTCTGTTCTGGCTTGAACACCCTGCTTAGCTTTGCTGCTAGCAAGATCAAAGGGCAATCGCGCCACTCTGCACTCTTGTGCCACCTGTCCACTCTATCAGGGGCCCTGGGCCAGAGCTGCATGAGATGTAAGAGAGCCACCAATCATCCAACTCTGCTGGAGCTGCTAGTTGCCCACTTCCGGAAATGATGACCAGTGCCTCCAGGAATGCCTCTTCCTTCAAGTGGTTGAAAAGGCTAAAGTTTTGTTTTGCTACAATAATAAACATGGTGTGCTTACATGCTCCGTGCAATAGTATTGCAGAGAGCGGCTTCAAACCTCCTCTTCTAGGGGTTCTCCGCCTCCAATCTTGGCTCCTCCTCTTCTGTGTCTGCCCTCTTAGCAATCTGTTTGCTATGGGGGCACACAATCCAACATGCTCCCCAGCCCTGCTGTGTGCATCCATAGACACACACAGCATGGCTCAGATGCGTCCCCCCCCCCCCCACTCCATCCCCACTGGATTTGAATGACAACAGCAAGAGCCAATGGCTCCCACTGCTGCCTCTGTGCCCTGTGAGGAGAGGAAGAGAGAGCAGCACTGCTGCAGACGGGCACATGGCTGGATTAAGATCAGGCTCTGGTAAGTTCTGAGGGTGCTGGGGGATCGATACAACTACTGGGACATGTTTTATCTTTTTTTTTTTTTTTTAAAGGTGTTTATGTGTAATTTTCATTATAAAACAACACAAACGAAACAAGAAAATGCCATCTGCATGGCGATGGCAGCAGTGATGTCAGCTATGCAGAGCCCATCAAAAGAAAAAATACAAATCAGGATAATGTAGGGCATGTTTTACCTTATTACAGGCAATGCCTTAAGGTAAAAAATGTCTTTCCTTTAGATCCACTTTAAAGCAGTGTTGCCAACCCCCCACCCCCCCCACCCCCCGAAGTGAAATTTACTGGCAGAATGCCAAAATTTACAAACTTCTTCAAAGTTTCCTTGTATTGTTTCTATTTGTACTAAATGTAACTATCATGGGGGGATTTTACAATTGTTTCTGGTTCTCGGTGTGATAAATACTTTATTCATTGTTTTACAGACTTTTTGTACTTGATGAGGGTCCTGACAGTTCCAAAACTTCTGCATATATTTTAATACAAGTACACCCACCGGCCACTTTATTAGGTACACCTTGCTAGTATTGAGTTGGACCCCCTTTTGCCGTCATTCTCCGTGGCATAGATTCAACAAGGTGTTGGAAACATTCTTCAGAGATTTTGGTCCATAATAACATCACGCAGTTGCTGCAGATTTGTCGGCTGCACATCCATGATGGGAATCCCCCATTCCACCACATCCCAAAGGTTCTCTATTGGATGAGATGTGGTGAGTGTGGATCTCTATTGGATGAGATGTGGTGAGTGTGGAGCTCTATTGGATGAGATCTGGTGAGTGTGGAGCTCTATTGGATGAGATGTGGTGAGTGTGGAGCTCTATTGGATGAGATCTGGTGAGTGTGGAGGCCATTGGAGTACAGTGACCTCATTGTCCAGTGGTGAGATGATTGGAGCTTTGTGACATGGTGCATTATCCTGCTGGAAGGAGCCATCAGAAGATGGGGACACTGTAGTCATAAAGGGATGGACATGGTCAGCAACAATACTCAGGTAGGGCGTGGTGTTTAAACGATGCCCAATTGGTACTAAGGGGCCAAAGTGTGACATGAAAATATCCCCCCCACCATTACACCACCACCACCAGCCTGAACCGGTGATACAAGGCAGGATGGATCCATAATTTCATGTTGTTTACACCAAATTCTGACCCCACCATCTGAATGTTGCAGCTGAAATCGAGACTAATCAGACCAGACAACGTTTCTCCAATCTTCTAATGTCCAATTTTGGTGATCCTGTTTGAATTGTAGCCTCAGTTTCCTGTTCTTAGCTGACAGGAGTGGCACCCGGTGTGGTCTTCTGCTGCTGTAGCTCATCTGCTTCAAGGTTCCATGTGTTGTGCATTCAGAGATGGTATTCTGCATACCTTGGGTGTAACGAGTGGTTATTTGAGTTACTGTTGCCTTTCTATCATCTGGAACCAGTCTGCCCATTTTCCTCTGACCTCTGACATCAACAAGGCATTTTCCTCCACACAACTGCCGCTCACTGGATATTTTCTCTTTTTCGGACCATTCTCTGTAAACCCGAGAAATGGTTGTGTGTGAAAATCCCAGTAGATCAGCAGTTTTTGAAATTCTCAGACCAGCCCGTCTGGCACCAACAACTGTGCCACGTTTAAAACCACTTAAATCCCCTTTCTTCCCCATTCTGCTCAGTTTAGGCTTCAGCAAGTCGTCTTCACCACATCTAGATACCTAAATGCATTAAGTTGCTGCCATGTGATTGGCTGATTAGCAATTTGATATATATATATATATATATATATATATATATATATATATATATATACACACACACAAACTATATTTTCAATAGTATTGGGACGCCTACCTTTACACACACATGAACTTTAATGTCATCCCAGTCTTAGTCCGTAGGGTTCACTATTGAGTTGGCCCACCCTTTACAGCTATAACAGCTTCAACTCTTCTGGGAAGGCTGTCCACAAGGTTTAGGAGTGTGTCTATGGGAATGTTTGACCATTCTTCCAGAAGCGGATTTGTGAGGTCAGGCACTGATGTTGGCCTGTCTCGCTGTCTCCACTCTAATTCATCCCAAAGGTGTTCTATCAGGTTGAGGTCAAGACTCTGTGCAGGCCAGTCAAGTTCCTGCACCCCAAATTTACTCATCTATGTCTTTATGGACCTTGCTTTGTACACTGGTCCAAATCATTTGGTGGAGGGGGGATTATGGTGTGCAATTGTTTTTCAGGGGTTGGGCTTGGCTCCTTAGTTCCAGTGAAGGGAACTCTTAAGGAGTCAGCGTACCAAGACATTTTGGACAATTTCATGCACCCAGCTTTGAGGTCAGGACCCTGTGCAGGCCAGTCAAGTTCCTCCACCCCAAACTCGCTCATCCATGTCTTTATGGACCTTGCTTTGTGCACTGGTGTGCAGTCATGTTGGAACAGGAAGGGGCCATCCCCAAACTGTTCCCACAAGTTGGGAGCATGAAATTGTCCAAAATGTCTTGGTATGCTGACACCTTAAGAGTTCCCTTCACTGGAACTAAGGAGCCAAACCCAACCCCTGAAAAACAACCCCACACCATAATCCCCCTCCACCAAATGGTTTGGACCAGTGCACAAAGCAAGGTCCATAAAGACATGGATGAGAAAGTTTGGGGTGGAGGAACTTGACTTGACTGAGTCCTGACCTCAACCCGATAGAAGACCTTTTGGATGAATTAGAGTGGAGACTGCGAGCCAGGCCATCTCCTCCAACATCAGTGCCTGACCCCACAAATGAAGAATGGTCAAATATTTCCATAGACACACTCCTAAATCTTGTGGACGGCCTTTCCAGAAGAGTTGAAGCTGTTATAGGTGCAAAGGGTGGGCCAACTCAATATTGAACTCTACAAACTAATGCCGTGTACACACGAGCGGACTTTTCGACGGACTTTTGACGGACTTCTGACGGACTTTTGAACGAATGGACTTGCCTACACACGATCACACCAAAGTCCGACGTATTCGTACGTGATGACGTACGACCGGACTAAAATAAGGAAGTTCATAGCCAGTAGCCAATAGCTGCCCTAGCGTCGGTTTTTGTCTGTCGGACTAGCATACAGACGAGCGGACTTTTCGACCGGACTCCAGTCCGTCTATAAGATTTGAAACATGTTCCAAATCTAAAGTCCGTCAGATTTTCGAACCGAAAAAGTCCTTTGCAGGTCCGATGAAGCCCACACACGGTGCTATTGTCCGCCGGACTCGGTCTTCTCGTCCCCCATCAGCGCCTGACCTCACAAATGCACTTCTGGAAGAATGGTCAAACATTCCCATAGACACACTCCTAAACCTTGTGGACGGTCCTCCCAGAAGAGTTGAAGCTGTTATAGCCGCAAAGGGTCGGCCAACTCAATATTGAACCCTACGGACTAAGACTGGGATGCCATTAAAGTTCATGAGCGTGTAGAGGCAGGCGTCCCAATACTTTTGACAATACCGTGTGTATACAGTACATATATATATGGTGAGGTTGGGGGGGGCTAAGGGGGGTAATAGAAGGGTGAGCGGACTCTTTTATTTAAACAGGACTTCCACTTTAACCAAGGAACACAAGGAAGGATTTGAGGACGCACCGCTTTCCCTTTTTTATAAATTCTTTTTGGAAACGTCTACATTGTCCACGTTCCTTCATTAAATCACAACTTTCCCTTCACCGAACATTTTCCTGTAGAATATCTGGAAGCGTCGTGTCCTGGCCCGGCCGTGTGTCATGTTTATGCTCAGGTGCTCTTTATATCCGCCATCATTTCCAGGGTGACTCGGCCATTTCTGGAATCGCCTCAAAGCTCCTCGTTACACGGAAAAGGTGCAGAGTTGAGTCCTGACACAAAGCAGAGATTATCCTTTTTATTCTATTTGTGCCTGAAAGATTTATCTGGGTTATGCATTGCTCTGAGCACGGGAGATTCTGGATACTTTCAGTAACATGTTATTTTTTCATCCTCTGTCAAGATATTCATAAAAATGTGGATCCCCCCCCCTCTTCCCCCCACCTTGTTCGTTCATCTCGCATCGCTCGCTTGTTACTTAATTGCAAGTGATTAGAGGTTGCTCGCGGTATCGTGGTTCATTTTCCATCAATCACCTCCCTTCTTTATTCCTGTTATCGCTAATAAGTCCGAGCAGGAGGCATTTACAAAGCTTGCCGGGAACTCCCCCGCTGCCACCCTCGAATCGCGCGCTCGGCCTGCGGCTCCCTCACTCTTGATAACCGTTCCAAATCCCTTCTTAACTTTCAGAGCTTGGCAAACAAACCGCAGTGCGCGCCTCCAGAATTTTCTTTTCTTAGTAACTGTCAGATAAAGTTGCGCCCTCGTCAACGCCAAGACTAGCGAAAAAAAAGTCCAATTCACACCCCTGTAGGCCGAAGCTTACCTTGCTTTTAAACGAGCTCATTGACGTTTCCGCCTGAAAATGTCCAAAGTCGTCTTCAATACTTTTTACATCTGAAACTTTCAGCACTTCCTCTTATAGGGTAGGAAGAGAAAAACTCTCCCAAGCTCTACCCCCATATAGTATAGTTGGTGTGTAGAGTGGTCGGTGCTCTGGCTAATTAAGCTCACAAAAGATCCATAGAAAGTGCAGGCCGGCAACTCGACAGCTTCTCCATAGAACATATTTATTTAAGCATTACAGCAATAACATCATCCAAAAGGGCTGGCGCGTTTCGGCCTTCGTCAAAAGCTTTTGATGAAGGCCCAAGGCAGAAACGCGTCAGCATTAATGGATGATGTTACTGCTGCAGGGCCGTCTTTAAAAATGATTGGACCCTGGGCAAACGTTTTCTTGCCCCCCCCCCCCCCCCGATACAATTGCTCTCTCCACCTGCTCTGAGACCTACAATAAATAGCAGCTAGACTTAAAATCAGTTTACTGTATCAGATCAGGCAGCGATTGCGATTGGTTGCCAGAGGTTTCAGTGTATCATTACCGCTTACTGACTGGTTGCTAGAGGTTACAGCACACATTACAGCTCACTGATTAGTTGCTAGAGGTTACAGCACATGATTTCTGCTTGTTGATTGGTTGCTAGAGATTACTGTACAGTAATACTGCTCACTGATTGGTTGCTAGAGGTTACAGCACATCCTCTCCTCACTGCAGGGGGCATGATATACATATGAATGCCAACTTTATTTGCATATAAATGTCACCGGATGCAGCTATTTACATATAAATGACAATTAATTACATGTAAACACAGGGTCTGCAGGTGAGTCATCTGTACACAATAGGGCAGAGCTGGGCAGCTTTAGTAGCAGCACTTCACACTGAGATATCGGGACACAGCATGGGACTAAAACTTCAAGGGACAAGGGAATTTAAACTGGGATAGTTGGCAAGTATGAGGCTTCTGCTATGGGCCCCACAACAATGACAGGGCCCAGGGCAGCTGCCCCTTTTGCTCTGCCTTAAAGACGGCTCTGTACTGCTGTAATGCTTAAATAAATATTTTCTATGGAGAAGCTGTCGAGTTGCCGGCCTGTACTTTCTATGGATCCTCTTAGAGGGTGACAACGCTCTTCCAGTTGTGATCATGCGTTGTCACACATGGTCTTCCCACAGGCACATTATACAACACACATTACTCAGGCATGGTCCACAGTACAAAACAAATGGCCAATGCCCTCATCTATAACTGGCCTTTGCAGCAAGGAGTACATGGAAAGGGCAACGCATGCAAAACAAAACCAAAGAAATTCCCAGTTCAACTAACTGACCAGCCTGCAACCCACCAAAGTATCCTGTCTAACAGTATACGTTAAAAACAAAGGGTTTAGCTTTCACTCAGTGGTCCCCATCAGGAAAACCCACCCTGACAACTACCGCTCAGCCATCGCTGGAGTACATGTACACAGGAAGTGGCTGCAAACAGGCTGCAGAAGGACAGCAGCACTGACATGCAAGGGGGAAAAAGATTAAAATGTATTTTAAAAAATAAAAAAAATGGAAAATGGCATTTGTAAGATACACAGAGCACAGATCAAATGAAATATCTTACAGTTAGGTTTTGCATTCATACAGTATATGACTTCTTTACAATTCACCTAACACATGATAGACATGCAGAGACTGATGTGACTGGCTCAGTGTTCTTTGTACAGCACTGTGGTATATGTCAGAGCTATATAAATGTATAATAATAGTGTGTGACTGTGATGGGGCATTAGATTGTAAGCTCCTCTGGTGCGAGGTGATGTGACTGGCTCAGTGTTCTCTGTACAGCACTGCGGTATATGTCAGAGCTATATAAATGTATTATAATAATAGTGACTGTGTTTTCATGCATAGTTGAGTCGCTTACCTTGCTTTCACGTCGGAGGCTTCGGCCAGACTTCTCCGGACAGTACACTGTGCTGATGGCGCTGCTGGACATCTTCCAATGTGGAAGGGAAGTAAGCATGAAGTGGCTTTTATCTGCTGCATTAACCACGTAAGCACCGGAAGATTTGCCCCCTTGCCATTTTTTGCGATACGGTACTGCGTCGCTTTAACTGACAATTGCGCGGCCGTGCGACGCTGTACCCAAACAAGATGTATGTCCCTTTTTCCCACAAATAGAGCTTTCTTTTGGTGGTATTTGATCACCTCTTTTTATTTTTTGCGCTATAAACAAAAAGACCGTAAATTTTGAAAAAAAAAAAAAATTTTTTTTTTACTCTTTGCTATAATAAATATAAAAAAAAAAAAAATTAAAAAAACAAATTTCTTCATCAGTTTAGGCCAATATGTGTTCTTCTACATATTTTTATATTGATTGGTTTGTGCAAAAGTTATAGCGTCTACAAAATAAGGGAAAGATTTATGTCATTTTTATTATAATATATATATATTTTTTTTACACTAGTAATGGCGGTGATCAACGATTTTTAGTGGGACTGCAACATTGTGGAGGACAGATTGACACTTTTGACACATTTTTGGGACCAGTGACATTTATACAGCGATCATTGCTATAATATTCCCACTGATTACTGTATAAATGAACTCCCGTGACAAAACGAGCATGTGTTTTTTTACATTGACAGATCCCCATTCTGGCTCTCTGTGGAGCGATCGCAGGTGTCCTTCAGATATCGTGGCCGTCAGCCACACGCATCAGCTCCCCCGCCGCGCGTGCCCGCTGTAGCTGTTAAAGGGACCGCCACACAGCGACGGAGATTCGCGGCAATGAGCCAACCTGTTGCCGTATAATGATGGCGGCTGGTCCGCAAATGGTTAAAGTGGTTCTAAAGGCTCAAGGTTTTTTACCTTCATGCATTGTATGCATGAAGGTAAAAAAAACCTTCTCTGTGCAGCAGCCCCACTAAAACTTTCCTGATCTCCATTGCAATCCCATAATGTGCCCAAAAGCCTCGGCTCTCTGGGGACTCTCCCTCCTCATTGGCTGAGACAGCAGCATGATCTTGCTGTCAATCCCAGCCAGTGAGCCAATGAAGAGAGAGAGAAGGGGCGGGGCCGAGGCTCTGTGTGTGAATGGACACGCAGAGATGCAGTTCAGGAATGAGCCTGCTTGACTGCCCAATTGCAAGCTGCTAGCTATGGGGGAGGGGCACTGGGTGGGGCAGGAGCACCAGTGAGGGACCCAAGAAGAGGAGAACTGAGGCTGCTTTGTGCAAAACTGCTACACAGAGCGGGGAAGTATAACATGATTGTTATGTTTTTTAAATATAAAAAGCCTTTAATACCCTGGAGGGTGCGAAGGGGACATGCAGAACATTTTGGGACCATTGAATGCAGCTGTTTTTAGCAATCCTGGTTGTGTAATACATTCTCATCTTTCCATCTCCGCAATGGTAAATATATTACCACATAGATGGAAATGTACTTTTGAACACTATGAAATGCCAATGATGTTTTGTATATTGGGAAGTGTTAATAATGTTGTCTAAAATTAGAATTTTCTGATATATTTCCTAGAATTTAAAAATCCCCCTGAAGAAGACCAGAAATGAAAGGGTCGAAATGCATCATGCATTATTCATGTGGATAGTAATGCCACAATGTAATTGACAAACTATTATTTCCTTTATTGTTTGCCATTGGTGATGGTTTATTTTGTTGTTTGTGTCGCTAACCACAATTTATATTCAAAAATTATTGTATTGTTGAATACATTCTTTGCTTGTACAAAAGATTTTTAGCTAATTATTTTTCTCATAAAGTTTTCGCTGCTAAAAAAAAACCCCCAGGGAAACTCCTCCATTTTCTAGTCTTTAATATCACTTTACATTTCCTTGGCGGACCACTGTCCTCAACATTGCTTGTTTCTTTGTGCTTCTTTAAAAGAGCTTGAACAGGACATCTTGAAACCCCGGTCTGCTTTGAAATCTTTGCTTGGGAAAGATCTTGCTGATGCAGTATAACTACCTTGTGTCTTGTTGCTGTGCTCAGTCTTGCCATGGTGTATGACCTGTGACATGAAACCGTCTTCCACAACCTCACCTTAGTAGCAGAGTTTGGCTGTTCCTCACCCCATTTTAAGACAGCTAATCAGTTAATGATACAGAAACCTACTTATTAAATTGATGATCATTAGCACTTGCTTTTAACCTACTTATTAAATTGATGATCATTAGCACTTGCTTGGAATAATTGGTTAGTCATACACCGGACTCTAATCCTACAAAATCCCCTGACTTGTGCAAGTGTACAAAGTGTGCAAGTGTAAGAATTGATGCCGGTTTGAAGCCAAAGGGGGGTCACACAAAATATTGATTCGATTTAGATTTTTCTTCCGTTTGCTCACTTTTCATTTTGGAAATTGATAAAAATAAATTACATAGTTACATAGTAGGTGAGTTGAAAAAAGACACAAGTCCATCAAGTCCATCATTAAAATATATATATTTTTTGAACGCATTCGTACGTTACAGCATTCCTTACACCTGCCTAGAAAGGTTGGAAAATACTGTATACACACACATATATATTTTAGATCTTTTCTCTCTCGCTCTTGAATGTGTTTTGTACTAAAATGACACCACGCATCTGCGTTCTGTTAGGAGGCTGAAAATGTTTGTTATCTTCTCGGGATGAATCGTGACAAGCCGAATTCTGCACATAAATTCTTCCTAAGCCCATTATTAAAATGTGATTTGTAGGTGGGAGATCGCTCGCTAATCCCCTCCTCGCTCTTCTGCGCACAGCCCAGCGCCCCGGTGACTCATTAACAAAACATGCTGACATTTAACAAGCGTTTATCGCTCTTTGCGTACTTCTCCCCGGTGATGGACAGCCTCAGTGATGGACGTATCAGAATACACAGCGGTCTGATAGACATAAACACTCTATACATACAAAAAAAACACGCTGTGCCTAAAAAATATCATACAGTGACAACTACCAGTGTGTAAATGAGCAATGATCTCTCCAAATCACCATCCCATCAAAATGCCAAAAATAAAAGTCTCTGTGTTACGCGTAGTCAGCGGCCTGTTGCCAACAAAGCAAAGTGAGATGACTTTCTCAGGTGGTACTTAGTGGGGGGGGGCTGCACTGAGGCCGGAATGTCCATACCAGACACCAGTGTCCTTACGGCAGCTCAGTAACATTACATTGTCTACTCCGGGCAGCGTTACCGAGCTGGTTGGTGGGATGCTAGTAGCTGAGGGCCACCTGCACCATAACAATCAGTGACACTGTACAGCTTAACTGCCTGTACCCTAGCAACCAATGCTGCACAGCCATCCATTGGTTGCTAGGATGCTGGCAGCTAGGCCAAAACGTTGCTGTGTCAGCATGCTAGCAACCAAAGGAGGAGCTGCAAAAAATGGGGTGGCATCTAGAGTGCCTGTACCCTAGCAACCAATGCTGCACAGCCATCCATTGGTTGCTAGGATGCTGGCAGCTAGGCCAGAACGTTGCTGTGTCAGCATGCTAGCAACCAAAGGAGGAGCTGCAAAAAATGGGGTGGCATCTAGAGTGTCTAAGGGACACAGTGGACAGCAGGGCTTATACCAGATTTTGAATGTTTCTGCGGAGTGGGGCTGGCATAAAAAACAACAGCCTTAGGTGGCAAGTTACCTGTACACTGTCTTTAAATAACATACACAGCACCAGCCACCTGTGCAAAGTGCATTTGTAAAATTACTTACAGGATGCCTTGTGGGTCGTCCAGGATTTCCAGGACTCTTAGGACATCCAGGACTCACAGTACTCACAGGATCCCTGCTGGGTCTTCCGGAAGTTCCAGGACTCTTGGGTCCTCCAGTACTCATAGTAATTAATAGATCCATGTTGGGTCTTCTGGAAGTTCCAGGACTCTAAGGACCTCCAGGACTCACAGAATTACTGCCAAGTCTTCCAGAAGTTCCAGGATTCCTAGGACCTCCATTACATAGTACATAGTACTGATAGGATCCCTGCTGGGTCGTCTACAAGTTCCAGGACTCCTGGAACCTCCAGTATTCACACAATTCCTGGCGGTCTTCCAGATGTTTCAGAATATACACTACCTGAAGGACAGAGTTTCCTCTGGACATGTTCTCTGACCATAAGGGTATTTAATGTCACAAGTGGATGGGTTCGGGGTGCAGTGCTCTGCCCCTCGAGCCCAACCTTTTTGAAGCCAATTAGAGCCTCGGGCTCTAATCATGTGTTTCAAAAAAAAAAAAAAAACCTCATAGAAACCTATGAGTCCGGCGCCCCGAATGGAAATTAGGGGGGCGCCGCCCCTGTGCCCCTTTTGGACTGGCCTGCTGCCCACTGTGGCTCCTTAGTTCTTCCATCCCTCCAGGAAGCCTGGGACAGCAGTTAACGCCTCCAGAACACTGAGCATGAGAAGCTCTGAGAACATCCATTCCCCAATCTCCTCTGTGAAGAATGAACCCAGAATCGATGAGAATGTTGTCACTTCCAGGTTCAGAGCTGACATGACCAGTGTAGACCAGATGTCCCCAACCTTCCTGATGCCTGCCTGACAATACTCGTACTCCGCCCCACCCCTTAACGTTACCTAAAATTAAAGAGACCACACATGGAATGGAGTACAAATGGCCATAGCAGCCTTTTATTAACAAAACATTAACAATAACATTCTAACACATTTATAAATGAAAACCAAAACTATCAGTTACTCAGCCTGTTGGTCTTTGACGCAACCCCAAAATTAAACTATGTTCCACTTTTACACTGCAAGACCTTTTACCATGATAGGCCTCCAGCCGTAAAACACACCAGCTCGGAGACAACCCACTACCCGCAGTGCAACCATTACCATATTCCAGCTTAACCATGTTAACTGGAATACACCAGAGGGGCACATACCACCGATGAGTCCCCAACTTTTCCATCTCGTAGATTTTTTTTGCCACCATCAAAGACCAACCACTGCCGACCGCTCAGTTGCCATGATGTATCCTGCTCGTACCGCACTTGTAAATAGATAAAAATGACCAAACAAACAGGGAGGGTGGGTGGGATACTGTTCCCTGTCACAGCTTCTCTCCAATGATGCCCGGGGCGCACCACCTCCCCTTACATAAACTAAACCCCTCCCTGCCCTGCTGTTCTCCACCAATCCTGTATTCCCCCACTTGTACCTTAATATCTTTAACCCCATGTTGTCTCCCCTTCTCACACACCGGCCCTTCACTAGCTCCTCTTTTTTTTACTCTCGCTCCGGGCTTCACTGTCCTTGGCTACTGTGGCCAGGGAAGTAGATAATCAAGAACGATCCATGCGTGATTAGCTGCAATAGAGGGCAGATGAGACATTAGGGGTCTTATAAACCCCTGGTGTCTCCATAAAGAAAACCTGTCACCTGGCCATGCTATCATATTGGGGGCTTGTTAGCCCCTTTGTAATAACAATACTTTTAATGAAAAAACAAGTGTGAAAAAGATACATTATTAATAACCACTTGAAGACCTGGCTTTTTCTGGCACTTTTTGTTTACACGTTTAAATCAATATTTTTTCCTAGAAAATTACTTATAACCCCCAGTCATTATATATATATATATATATTTTTTTTTATCAGAGACCCTAGGGAATAAAATGGCTATTATTGCAATTTTTTATGTCAAATGGTAGTTGTGCAGTGTTTTTGCCAACTTATTTTTTTTAGAAAAAATACACTTTAATGAATTTAAAAAAAACAAAACACAATATTTACCTCAATTATTTTGTAGAATGTAAAAGATGATGTTACGCTGAGTAAATAGATACCTAATATGTCATGCTTTAAAATTGTGCTTGTTCGTGGAATGGCGACAAACTAAGGTACTTAAAAAAATCTCCATAGGCGATGCTTTAAATGACTTTACAGGTTACCTGTTTAGAGTTACAGAGGAGGTCCAGTGCTAGAATTATTGCTCTCGCTCTAACGTTTGCAGCGATACCTCACATGTGTGGTGTGAATACCGTTTCCATATGAGTGCGCGACTTACGTATACGTTCACTTCTGCGCGCAAGCATGGAGGGATTGGTGTGTTTTACTTTTTTTTTTTAATCACTTTACTTTTTATTTTTACATTGTGCCTTTTATTCTTTATTTTTATCAAATAATTATCATTTTATGTAAACATCCCTTTGTAATAGAAATAAGGATGACAGGTCCTCTTTATGGAGAGATCTGGGGTCAAAAAGACCCCAAATCTCTTACTTTGCTTTAGAAAATTAAAAAAAACAATTACTTCCAGCCTGGACCGGAAGTGATATCATGACATTACTCCGGTCCTCCAAGGCCATAGAGGCAATCAAAGAGTATCTACTCTTTGATCACCTATGGGAGAAGCCTAAAAACAGTAAGCCCGAGAAACACCGGCAAATGGTGGAGGGGGGGGGGTGTCAACGTCACCTCCCATCACTTTGGAAAGCGTTCCAGGGGCTCATGAGCCTCTCGGAATGGTTTAATAGGGAAGCCAGCCACCGGCTGCAAGAAATGATACGGGGTTATGGCTGATATCTTCAACCTTGCAAACCGCAACGTATATATACGTATTGCGGATCGGCAAGTGGTTGAAATAAAAAAAAACATGTAAAAGCAACCCCATTGCTTTGCGCAGAAATGTGCATGTAAACACCAGTTGCGCCACACGTGCAAGGTTTTCCTACGAACATCAGATTGTATCTGCTTAGCGCTACCCCATCTTTTATATTTTCCCTAAAAATAGGGTATTTTGTTTTTGTGTGCACTAAAATTTATTTTATTATTACTATAATACAGGGCAGACAGTACAGTTCCAATACAATTTCATACAAGAGGAATCAGAAATTTTAATGTTTAACTGAAAATAGGGTTTGATAAACATTTGCGCAAATATTGTGCAACATAAAAAAATTGCAACTGTCACCTATTTATTTTACAGGGTCTCTACTTTTAATTATTGTATAATTGTTTGAGGATTTTAAATAATTTTCTAGCAAAAAAAAAAATGCAGATTTTCAAGTATATAACATTTTTATTTTTAAATTTCCCGATTGCTAAGTGGTGCAAGCTTTCGGGATATCTTAGATCCCTTCTTCAGGACAAATACCGTATATACAAAATTGTACAAAGCCTGGAGAAGAGATCTAAGTTATCCAGAAAGTTGCATCTTGAATAACTTAAGCTGGCCAATAAAAAGGGATCACTCCAAACTTTCTGCATTAGGCAATTGTATTAACACGTATTTTTTTTTTTTTTATAGGAAATTTGATATTTATCTTTTACTTTAATTGGCTCCACAATACCTAAACTGCCCTCTGCCACCCGCCCTATCTGAAAGTATCTCACACTAAACATCCAATCTTAAGCAATTAAACAAAAGGAGGGGGTCATGTGACCTGAGAAAGCACGGAGTACAGAGCGCTAATCCACAATGATTAATGGCTTCTCAGACGTACAGTGTGTGGCCACGATATTCCAGGTCAGAGACGAAGGCTGTGAAAATAATCAGCAAAGTGGAGCCGTATTTATGAAACGTTCAAATCAAACTTTCCTTCAACTCACAGACACCCGTGTCAACATCTGTGGAGATACCGGTACCCGCTGCCCACCCTATTGTCCTAAAGGTGGACACAGACCAACCATAGCGCTTAGAGGTGGGTCCGTATCCCGTATCTGTCCAATCTGAACCTGAGGCCCTCTTGGCATGTTGGATTTTCTACTGTGGATCATTTGAACCCCATACTTACACCCTTACTTCAGCTTGATGCAAAAAAACCCCAAAAAACTCCTCAACCATTCTTGCTGAGTGTAGGAAGTGAATGGATTAAAGGCAGCCACGTGCAATTAAACGTTTTTGAAAAAAAAAAAAAAACATAACAAAACAAGGACAAGGAAACAACCAGGGGAGAGGAAAAATAGAGTATTTTTGATATGGTATAGGCAATTTATAGCCGAGGATGAAAGGGTTGTATGAAAGAGGCTTGATGAGGACCTTTCCATTGTTTGTGACTGCGGCTATCCCCCGGGTAACTTCATAGGAAGTACAAAGCCGGGTTGAAGGACAGCTGAGCCAAAAACAGCAACAAAGTCAATCAAAGGTAACAGTGATGGAGAAGGAAAAAAGTCTATAAACACATCTATTAATTAAAAATATGTTTATGATATGCATATATTTTATATATTATATATATTAATATATAGGTATATTTATAAATATATATATTTTGTACATATATATATATATATATATATATATATATATATATATATATATATATATATATATATATATATATATATATATATATATATATATATACACACAGCAGTTAAAATAAGTATTGAACACGTCACCATTTTTCTAGGTAAACATGCTATTGTCATGAAATTTCCCCCACGTCGATAACAACCCATGCAATCCATACATACAAAGACACCAAAACAAATAAGCTCAGAATTGAAGTTATGTGTAATAAAATGGAATGACACAGAGAAAAAGTATTGAACACGCTAACTGAAATGTATTTTATACTTGGTACAAAATCCTTTGTTGGTAATAACAGCTTCAAGAAGAAGCCTCCTGTATGGAGAAACTAGTCGCATGCGTTGCTCAGGTGTGATTTTGGCCCATTCTTCCATACAAACAGTCTTCAAATCTTTAAGATTCCGTGAGCCTCTTCTATGATCTCTGATCTTTAGTTCTTTCCATAGATTTTTCTATTGGATTCAAGTCAGGTGATTGGTTGGGCCATTCTAGCAGCTTTATTTTCTTTCTTTGAAACCAATTGCGAGTTTCCATGGCTTTGTGTTTGGGATCATTGTCTTGCTGAAATGTCCACCCTTCTTTAATCTTCATCATCCTGGTAGATGGCAGCAGATTTTTATCAATAATGTCTTGGTACGTTTTTCCATTCATCCTTCCTTCAATGAAAGTACCATATGCTGAAAAAACGTTCCACACCATGATGTTCCCACCTCCAAATTTCTCAGTTGGTATGGGGGGTGTTTTTGGGGTGATGTGCCATTTGACCTCCAAACATGGGGTGTATTATGGCATCCAAAGAGTTTAATTTTGGTCTCATCTGAACAGACTATATTCTCCTAGTATTTCACAGGCTTGTCTAATTGTTGTGCAGCAAACTTTAAATGAGCTTCAACATGCTTTTTCTTCAGCGATGGAGTCATGTGTGGTGAGCGTGCAAAAAGGCCATAGTGGTTGAGTGCATTACTGATTGTTTTCTTTGAAACAATTGTACCTGCTAATTCCAGGTCTCTCTGAAGCTCTCCACAAGTGGTCCTTGGCTCTTGGACAACTGTTCTGATAATTCTCCTCACTCCTCTGTCAGAAATCTTGCGAGGAGCACCTGGTCGTGGCCAGTTTATGGTGAAATGATGTTCTTTCCACTTCCGGATTATGGCCCCAACAGTGCTCACTGGAACATTCAGAAGTTTAGAAATACTTCTGTAACCAATGCCATCAGCATGTTTCGCATAAGATGGCGAAGGTCTTAAGAGAGCTCTTTGCTTTTACCCATCATGAGATGTTTCTTGTGTAATGAGACACATTTTTTATAGGCCATCGGTTGAGACTGAACCAGCTGATATTAATTTGCACTGACAAGGGGCAGGATTGCTTTCTAATTATTGATAGATTTCAGCCGGTGTCTTGGCTTTCCATGCCTTTTTGCACCTCCCTTTTTTCATGTGTTCAATATTTTTTCCCTGTGTCATTCCATTTTATTAGACATAACTTAAAGTGGAGTTCCACCCACTTTTACAACTCTTCAGCATCCCTCACTAAACTGTGCACTGTAAACGAATTGGATATTTTTTTATTTTTTTTCTCAGCACTTACTGTATATCTGCTGTATTAATTTTTCACTTCCTCCTCCCTGGCCGCGGCCCATCGCATCATTTCCTGTTTGCAATGCCTTCTGGGAAGGGGCGGCAACTTCCTCTGACACTGCCGTTGCTATGGAAACCTGACCTGAAACCTATTACACTGCTTGTGCTGCACTGAGCATGTGCGACATCTGCAAGGATGAGATCCAGGAAGAAATACAGTCTGGCTTCAGATGCCCACACTTAAGATGGCCACGGCCTGCTGTAAGATTATAAAATAACAAACTACTACTACAAACTAACAAAACAGACCTTAGTTTACAGACTAACTTAACTAGAATACATTAAGCTTGTGTATTATAGGGGTATTTTTATTTAAAAAGTATAATTTTGGCTGGAACACCACTTTAATTTCTGAGTTTATTTGTTTCGGTGTCTTTGTGTGTATGGATTGCATGGGTTCTTACCGACATGTGGTGAAAATTTATTAGTGACATGTTCAATACTTATTTTTCCCACTGTGTATATATATATATATATATATATATATATATATATATAAATATATATATAAGTGTCACACTTTCATCACATTACTCCCCCTGACCCTAGACAATGCCTTCATCTGCTTTTCTGTCCAGAAGAATGACACCATCTTTGCTCAGGCATCATCCAAGATCACCACCCACATCCTGGACTGAGATTCCGACTCAGAGATGACACAATCATGCAAATTCTGGTACACAAATCACACAGATCAGCCCCCCCCCCGCACCAGATACTCACCTTGCTACAAAGTTACAATACTTCAGTCTGCTCACTAGGGAAGGGGAGACTGAGGTAGACATGTGCAGAACGGAAAAGTTAGTTTAGTCTTGGATAGATTCGTTATGTTACTAATTTTGTTTTGTTGATTCATTTCAGAATTCAATTAGTTTAGTTTAGTTAAATTTCGTTTTGTTTATTAACTTTTTAATGAATTCCAAATTTTCAGAACGACTGAAATTCGGACCCCCCCAAAAAATGATCAAATCGAATTCTGTGTGAAGAATAGCTGGTTGCTAAGGAGCTGGCCGGGAAGCCAGCCGCCGCATCCTTAACAACCGATGACTCATCAGCTGTCAGCAGGCTTCCCTACTGAGAGTTCAAATGTAAACAAAAAAATGGAATAGAAAATTAAAAAAACAAACAAACAGCGTGGTCCCCCCACCCCAATCCTTTTGGTCTGGTATGGATTTTAAGGGGAACCCTACGTCAAGATGAGAAACAATAGTGTCAGGTCCCCCCCAAAATCCATACCAGACCCTTATCGGAGTATGCAGCCCGGCAGGCCAGAAAAGGGGGGAGGGGGTGAGCGAGCATGCACCCCCCCCCCCCACCCCAAAGCACCTTGTCCTCTTGTTGATGAAGACAAGGGCCTCCTCCCTACAACCCTGGGCAGATCCCCATATCCAGGCCCCCCCCCCCCATGTGAATGAGTATGGCCTACCCATTCACCAAAAAAGTGTAAAAAGTGAATAAAAACACTACACAAGTTTTTGAGAATTCCTTTATTAAAATATCAACAACCCAGCATGCCTCGGTTCATGACATCACACGAAGCTGGGGGCCACCCGGTGACGTCATCGCGTGACTCCGTCCCTTAGCTATTTAAGAAATGTCAGACGGAGGAGCAGGCAGTCTGCGGGAAGCCTTTAACGAGGCCGGAGGTTGGTTTTTTTTTCTTTTTTCGGGTGCGGCGGGTGCCGTGATTGATGATGGATCTACATCTGGAGACATTGTTTTTGAGTTTTGATTTTTTAATAAAGGAATGGTCAAAAACTTGTCTTTAGTCACTTATTATACTTTTTGGTAAATGGGCAGGGGTACCCCATACTCATTTACATGGGGGGGGGCGGGATCTTGGGGCCCTCTTGTTAAAGTAGGCTTCCAGATTCCTATATGCCCCGCCCACAGACCCCCACTTTCCTGGCCTGCAGGGCTGCATGTTTGGATCAGGGTCTGGTATGGATTTCGGGGGGGGACCCCCACACCATTTTTTTAATTTTTACGTGGGGTTCCCTTTAAAATCCATACCAAACTTGAAGGGTCTGGTATGGATTGGGGGTGGACCCCACGCTGTCTTGTTTTAGATTTTTCTTTTTTTTTTTACGTTTCAGCTCTTAGTGGGGAAGCCCGCTGACAGCTAATGAGTCATTGGTGGGGAAGCCCGCTGACAGCTAATGAGTCATTGGTGGTTGTTAAGCACACGGCGGCCGGCTTCCCAGCCAGCTCCTTAACAACCAGCTATTCTTCACACAGAATTCAAATCAGTATATTTCAATCAATGCAAATTCAAAACATTCCGAAAATTTGCAATTCATTAGAAAATGAATAAACAAAAGGAAATTAAAGGAATTTCAATTAATTAATTTCATTACTATTTCATTCAGAGATTTGCATACATCCAAATCTTCGAATAACAAAGAATTTTCCGAATTTACAACAGAATTCAAATCAGAATTTTTTAATCAATCCAAATTCAAAACGTTCCGAAAATTTGAAATTTGTTAGGAAACTAATAAACGAAAGGAAATTAAACTAAACTAGTTTTAATTCAATTTATTACTATTTCATTCAGAGATTTGGATACATCCAAATCCCCGAATAACAAAGAATTTGTCCGAATTTACATTTGGACCGAAACGAATTGAACATGTCTAGACTGAGGAAACGCTTCCTCTAGCCTGCAGCAGACTGGTGACATCATCTCAGCCTAGACAGGAGATGCCAGCCCAGAGATGACACAGTCATGTCAATTCTGGTGCTTAAATACCCCATCCACTGAAAAACAACCCCCAAAACCCTAAATAAAAAAAAAAAAAATAATAATTTTTTTAAACGCAAATTTCATCTAAAAATCTCAGTAAAAGTTTTCACTTCAGCACAATTTCAGCAATTACTTTATATTAGAATTTTCCTTCTCCTTTCTGCCACACCAACTATTTTTTTTTTTTCTATTTTTCCATCCGGAATTTAGCCAATCACGCGATACACATTTTTCGCCCGTAACCGCCGTTATGGCGTCTGGCACCACGCTCTTTCTCAGAAGCTGTTCAGTAGCACAGAGCTGCGTAAATTTACACGTTTATAAAGGCGAAGCGACATATTGTATAGATTTCCTCGATGAGCGTTTGGGGAATTTTGTCATTTTTATTATGCCGTGCGTGGTTTCCTACACACCCTCACCCCTCACCTGAGCATAATGAACGGTAGCTATGGCTCATTTTACAGCTCGATTCCCCCCCCCCTTCCCCCCCGTGATATAATTAAAGTTGGACGCCGTCCCATCTAAACACGAAGTGCGCACTTTTCTGCACCGCTATGATCCCGCGAGCCGACCCTCTGAAAATATTATGCTTTTCTTCTTGTTATACTTGTAAAAATAATACTACATAGAATTGAATCCTGGGTTTTGTTGTTCTTCAGCGCGGGGATGTGTTCCAGGCCGCTCCTGCCATGGAATAATCTGGATTTAGGAAGCAGAGACTTATGAAAGTGGATATGTTGATACAGATCTATAGTTACATGGTTAATAGCACTAAAAAAAAAACGTATGTCATTCACGTTCTTCATCTCACAATCCTCGCTGTTCTGCGGTAGAGCGGGGATGAGCGGAGTGATTGTGGACAAATTTATTTTAGCTGTTTTGCTAACCAAAATCTCTTAGTATGATTTATTGAGCTGCTTTTGTCGATTTTTAGCTGGAAATATTTTTTTTTTCTTTTTTTCTTTATTTAACGACTTCAATACCGGGCATTTTTACCCCCCTTCCTGCCCTGGCCAATTTTCAGTTTTCAGCGCTGTTTCATTCTGAATGATAACTGCGTGGTCATGCAACACTGTACCCACAAATAGAGCTTTCTTTTGGCGGTATTTGATCACCTCTGCGGTTTTTATTGCTTGTGCTATAAACAAAAGAATAGTGACAAGTTTGAAAAAAACACAATATTTTTTACTTTTTGCTATAATAAATATTCCAATTTAAAAAAAACAAAAAAACAAATTTCTTCCTCAGTTTAGGCCGATATGTATTATTCTACATATTTTTGGTAAAAAAAATTGCAATAAGCATATATTGATTGGTTTGCGCAAAAGTTATAGCGTCTACAAAATAGGGGATAGATTTATGGCTTTTTTACTATTATTTTTTTTTTTTTACTAAAAATGGCGGCGATCTGCGATTTTTGTCGTGACTGTTACATTGCGGCGGACACTTTTGACACTATTTTGGGACTGTTCACATTTATACAGCGATCAGTTCTATAAAAATGCACTGATTACTGTATAAATGTCACTGGCAGTGAAGGGGCTACCACTAGGGGGCGCTCAAGGGCTAAATGTGTTCCCTAGGGAGCCATATGCATCGGCTCCCCCCCGCTGCGCGCACCCGCTTTAGCTGTTAACCACTTAAGGTCCAAGCCTCTTTTTGAGGTTTGATGTTTACAAGTAAAAAAACTTTTTTTTGCTAGAAAATTACTTAGAACCCCCAAACATTATACATTTATACATTATACAACACTAGGGGGCGAGCAAGGGGTTAAATGTGTTACCTAGGGAGTGATTGTAGGGGGAGGGGACTCACAAGGGGAGTAGACCGATCGGTGTTCCTCTGTACTGGGAACACATGATCGGTCTCCTCTCCCCTGACAGGACGTAGATCTGTGTGTCTGTTACCGGCAATCGCGGGTGCCCGGTGGACATTGCGGGCCACCGGGCATGCACACCGGCTTCTGAGTGACGACCTGGAAGCCCAGGACGTCATATGACACCCGCCCAGAATGGGAGATCCCTCCTGCGGACGTCATTTGACAATTGCCGGGATGCAAAGTTGTTAAAAAAGTACTTTTAGTTGTATTTAGGATGTTTTCATTAATTTAAAGTTTTCTTTGCATTTGTGTTTTATTTCTTCTTTGGTTGGTGTATTTGACTGTTATTTTGTTTCTGTTGCCTTATATCAGGGGTAGGCAACTTTGGCCCTCCAAATGTGGTATAACTACAAGTCCCATGAGACATTGCAAGACCCTGACAATCACAAGCATGACTCCTAGAGCCAGAGGCATGATGGGATTTGTAGTTTCACCACAGCTGGAGTGCCGATGTTGCCTACCCCTGCCTCATATGAAACACATTGATAATATTGGATTGGATTATGTGCAGTTTTTAACATAAATATTTGTATTCAAAGATACATCCTTCGTCCTCCTGATGAAGCTGGTCATAACACCAGTGAAACATGTTGAAGAAAAAGTACCCCAAAATGTATCCAACAAAGACCATCTAATATTCCTGCATAGCAGGATTTTTGTGATAGCAATAAGTTAAATATATTTTTATACATACATTTGATATTTTAAAGACCTATGGGGATAATTTGGGCATAGGATGGAAGTTAAGGACTTGGTATACCATTATATACTTTTAATATTGTGATTTTTTTAATGATGATTTTAATTATATGATTAATGACTGGAAGAATTGAATAAAGTGCACACTGAAAAGCCCCAATTATATCCACACTTATTCCAGTTACCTGTGAACTTTAACCAGTTCAGCTCCAGAAGGTTTACCCCTCCTTTCCTGACTAGGCCATTTTTAGCTATACGGCACTGCGTCGTTTTAACTGACAATTGCGCGGTCGTGCGACGTTGTACCCAAACAAAATTGACGTCCTTTTTTTCCCCACACAAATAGAGCTTTCTTTTGGTGGTATTTGATTACCTCTGCGGTTTTTATTTTTTGCGCTATAAACAAAAAAAAAGCGACAATTTTGAAAAAAAAACTATATTTTGAACTTTTTGCTATAATAAATATTCCCAATTTAAAAAAAAAAAAAAAAAAAATTCCTCAGTTTAGGCTGATATGTTATTCTTCTACATATTTTTGGTAATAAAAATCGCAATAAGTGTATATTGATTGGTTTGTGCAAAAGTTATAGCGTCTACAAAATAGGGGAAAGATTTATGGCATTTTTATTATTATTATTTTTTTTTTACTAGTAATGGCGGTTATCTGCGATTTTTATTGGGACTGTGACATTATGGCGGACACATTGGGCACTTTTGACACATTTTTGGGACCATTGACAATTATACAACGATCAGTGCTATAAAAATGCACTGATTACTGTATAAATGTCACTGGTAGGGAAGGGGTTAACACTAGGGGGCGATCAAGGGGTTAATTGTGTTCCCTCACTGTGTTCTAACTGTAGGGGGATGGGAGTGACTGGAGGAAATGACAGATCATGGTTTCTAGCTAGTAGGAACTCATGGTCTGCCTCTCCTCTCCTCACAGAACAGAACAGGGATTTGTGTGTTTACACACACACACACGTCCCTGTTCTGCCTCTCGTGCCCGCGATCGCGGGCGATGCCTGCTGGCCACGCGCATCGGCACCACCGCAGTGCAGCGCCTGCTATCCCGCTTAAAGGGACCGACGTACAGCTACGACGGTTCACGGGATCGTGCCGACCTGCTGCCGTAGAATGACAGCGGATGGTCGGCAAGCGGTTAACTGACAATTGCGCAGTCGTGCGACACTTTAACACAATAAAATGTATGTCCTTTTTTTCCCCACAAATACAGTGCAACCTCGGGTTGCGAGTAACGCGGTTAATGAGCGTTTCGCAAACCGAGCACTGTATTTCTAAAAATCCTAACTCGGTTTGTGAGTGTTGTCTCGCAAAACAAGCAGGATTCAGGCCAAAAGCGGTGTGCAGTACCGCTTTTGGCCTGAGGTGGGGGGCGCCGGAGCTGAACAGCGCCGATCGTCGGCGTTCGGATATGCACGGAAAGGCCCGAGGACAGTTCGGCTGACCTCGGCAAACCTCGGAAAGGCTCGTGAACGGAGTCTTTCCGAGGTTTGCCGAGGTCAGCTGAAGTGTGTTCGGGCCTTTTCGACCGTTTCCGAGGCTCTCCGGCGCCCCCCCGTCTCTGGCCGCATGCGGTATTGCATCCCATTGAAGTCAATGCGGAACTAATTATTTTCGTTTCCATTGACTTCAATGGGAAAACTCGCTTTGATATGTGAGTACTTTGGATTACGAGCAGACTCCTGGAACGGATTATGCTCGCAATCCGAGGTTCCACTGTAGAACTTTCTTTTGGTGGTATTTGATCACCTCTGGTGTTTTTATATTTTGCGCTATAAACAAAAAATTCCGACAATTTTGGGGGAAAAAAACTATATTTTTTACTTTCTGCTATAAAACACACCCAATAAAAATTTTTTAAAAATCTAGGCCAATATGTATTCTGCTACATGTTTTCGGTTAAAAAATCCCAATAAGCGTTTATTGACTGGTTTGCGCAAACGTTATATTGTCTACAAACTATGGGAAAGATTTATGGATTTGTTTTTTTTTTGCTTTATTTTTAACTAGTAATAGTGGCGATGAGTGATTTTTAGCTGGACTGCGACATTGCGGCAGACAAATCTGACAACAAGTGACACTTTTTGGGGACCAGTGACACCAATACAGTGCTAATAAAAATGCACTGTCACTGCACTAATGACACTGGCAGGGAAGGGGTGAACATCAGGGGCGATCAAAGGGTTAAATGTGTTCCCTTTGTGTGGAGGATGGTTTAACTGAAGAAAGACAGAGATCCGTGTTCTTTCTTACTAGCAGAACGGCGATCTGCCTTGTTTACCGCCGTTCTGCCTCTCTCAGAACGATCGCCGGGTTTTCCGGGGGACTCGCTGATTGCCTCGCGCACCCCAGAGCCGAAGATAACAATCCCATACAGGTACGTGATTTTGCGCTTAAGGGCCGCCCTGCCGCAGTATATGTACGTAGAGCCGTCCTTAAGCCATTAAAGTGTACCTAAGGGCAAAACTGTTTTGGATAGAGTGGAGAGGGATTAGAAAGCTTGTCAGTTTTTTGTGCTGTCTGTGCCCCTCTTTAAGGAGATTCATTCTCTCTATTTGTCCTGTTTACTATTATCATTGAAATTAAAAGTAAAGAAAATCCCAATTTTTGGATTTTCCCCAAAAAAGAGGGGAAATCTTCCAATGGGGACACTAGTTCTGGTGACCTGGGGGGGTCTCCAAGGAATTCTAATTTGCAGGGAATTCTTCTCACTTCCTGTTTGACTATGGGACAGGAAGTGAAGCGAAATCTCTGCAATGGGACACAGATAGTGAAAAAAAAAAAAAAAAAAACAGACAGGGGATATAACCCTTCCTTGCTCTATCCAAATCGAAAAGAAAAAAAACGTCTTTGCCTATAGTTCTACTTTAAGGATGTGGTGTACAATGAATTAGGACATTTTTTTGCAATATGTGTTATTTGTTATTCAAAGCTTAAAGCAGAGGGTGGGTGCATATACTGTTTTAACCAATTATATACCTTCTGTAGGCACCATCTCTCTATGGCTACATTTTTATATGAATGTAATGAACCTTGTCCTTTTATTTTCATTTGTTTATTAAAGCTGTGATGTTTTTATTAAATTACATCTATTTTTTATTTATTTTTTCAATCTAAGTTTATTTAATTTTTTTTTTAACATACAAAATCCAAGTACAAAAATTATAAATATGTACACCATCAAAAGCAACAAAAACATACCAAAAGTATAAGGTGCTAAAATATAAAAGTATACAAACTATATGGTTCACAAACACTCCACGAAAACCAAAACACATACATGGTAATGACTGATACAAAAGAATTAAGGCTAATGCGGGATCCAAGATAGTTTAAGGCTTGATTCACACCTATGCATTTTTTAGTGCTTTTTGCATTTTGCTGATTTTCATTACAGTCCATTTAACATGGTTTCCTATGGAACACGTTCTGTAGTGCAAATCTGCAAAATGCAAAAAGCACTAAAAATGCATAGGTGTGAATCAGGCCTTAGGCCCGATTCACATCTAAGCATGTTGCTTTTGAGCGTTTCTGCAGTGCTTTTTGCGGTGCTTGCCGCGTTTTTTGACAAGCGTTTTTACAGCGATTTTGCCGCGATTTGCGTTTTGCCTTTTCCAAGAGAAAAGCAGCTTGGGGTCCCCCCCAGGTCCATATCTGGCCCTTGGGTCTAGTATAAATTCGGAGGGGACCCCCCCACACCAAATTTTGAAAAAAATGGCGTGGGGGTCCCCCCAAAATCCATACCAGATCCTTATCCGAGCACGCAGCCCGGCAGGTCAGGAAAGGGAGGGGACAAGCGAGCGCACCACCCTCCTAAACTGTACCAGGCCACATGCCCTCAACATGGGGGGGATGGGTGCTTTTGGGGCGGGGGAGGCTAAAAAGTGTCAATTAAAAAAAACACACTACACAGGTTTTTAAAGTAATTTATTAGGCAGCTCCGGGGGTCTCTTTCGACTTCTCCGCGCTCTTCGGCCTCTTCTCCCACTCTCCGGTGTCTTCTGCCGGGCTCCTCCGCTATCAACTGCTCTTTTGCCTGTTCTTTTGCTAGCGGTTGCCTGGTCTTCTCTGATGTCTTCTTCCCTCCAGTCTTCTTCCGATGTTGACTCGACGCTCTCTCCCGCTGTAATCCCGTGCGCGCGGTGCGCAACAACTTATATAGGCATGGGGCATGGTCACCGGGTGATGTCATCCGGTGAACCCATCCCCTTGTAACGTCACCGCCCAGGGTATGATGGGATGGTGACGTCACAAGGGGGCGTGGCCGCCGGATGACGTAATCCGATTTTGCAACGATTTGTCTTTTGCGTGTTTTGATTTTTTTTTACACTGTTTATAGCTGGTTGCTAAGGAGAGGGCCAGGAAGCCGGCCGCTGCGTCCTTAACAACCGATGAGTCATCAGCTGTCAGCTGGCTTCCCGCTCAATGTAAAAAAAAAATGCCGGGTAAAAAAAAATCGTGAAAAAAAACAACGTTCCCCCCCCCCCCAAGTCCATACCAGGCCCTTGGGTCTAGTATGGATTTGGAGGGGACCCCCACATACCAAAATTTTTTAAAAAATGGCATGGGGGTCCCCCCAAAATCCATACCAGACCCTTATCCGAGCATGCAGCCCGGCAGGTCAAGAAAGGGAGGGACAAGCGAGCCCCTCCCTCCTGAACCATACCAGGCCACATGCCCTCAACATGGGGGGATGGGTGCTTCAGGTCAGGGGGGGCTCAGCGCCCCCCACCCCAAAGCACCTTGCCCCCATGTTGATGGGGACAAGGGCCTCTTCCCGACAACCCTTGCCCGCGGGCAAGGGTTGTCGGGGTCTGCGGGCGGGGGGATTATCAGAATCTGGAAGCCCCCTTTAACAAGGGGGCCCCCAGATCCTGCCCCCCCATGTGAATGAGTATGGGGTACATTATACCCCTACCCATTCACTAAAAAAAAAGTAGCGTAGTGTTAAAAATTACAGTAGACAGTTTTTGACAAGTCTTTTAATAAAAATCTTCTTCTCCGCTTCTTCCTCTGGTCTTCCTCCATCTTCTCCCGCATCTTCATCCTCTGGTCTTCTCCTTCTCCTGCTTCTTCTTATGCTCTTCTTCTGTCATCTTTGCCCGGTGTTCTTCTTCCTCTGCCGCCGCTCCCACCGACGACCCTCCTTCGTTTCTGCGTTCCGCTGATCTGTCGGCACCGATGCCCTGCAATTTTTAAATAACGATGGGGGCATGGCAATTGGATTACGCCATCCAGAGGCCACGCCCCCTTGTGACGTCACGGACCCATCATGCCCCGGGCTGTCCATATCCTCCTTCTTCTTATTGCTATATGCTTAGCCTGCACCTGCTGCTTCCACCTTGAGGAGAGTGCCATTCTCAAACAACCCCACCTGGAGCGGTGATCCCTTCTCCCCCTAAGTCCATAGTCTTGCCGGGAGCTTGCCAGGTGCTGGTTAAAAATGGTAAATGATTAATATGCAATGTAAGAGTTTTTTTTTTAATCCTAATTATAATAAAATAAATAAATAAAACAGATCAATAAACATATTTGAAT
Organism: Lithobates clamitans; assembly: GCA_037952925.1. Taxonomy (NCBI): domain Eukaryota; kingdom Metazoa; phylum Chordata; class Amphibia; order Anura; family Ranidae; genus Lithobates; species Lithobates clamitans. The sequence continues at coordinate 551,301 of JBBGZY010002309.1, forward strand.
CAACTATTTACTGTACAACATATTCAAAACTTTACGTTCCCTGCAAAATCCCAAACTTCCTTTCTATTGGAAAACGTTTTGTTGCAGTGAGACGATTGCCTGTTGATCGACACCACAGACACACAGTGGTGAAGTCACATCCTGCCGGATCATTGTGACTCATGATTCCAGGCTTCTTCAATATGGCTGATTCTATTCTGGTAGGATGAGTCTCCATTATCTCATTTTATTCTCATAACTAACCGCAATGGGAAAAGACGATCTGATGTGCTGACTAGCAGCCTAAGAGGTCTGAGGGGGGAAGATTCGCATTGACGGGGGTAATCTCAGCGAGTTTGACTCAGAAATGATTTGTAGCTTCTCCAAGCGGAAACCAGGGAGCCGGATACCTGCTGCTAACCTCAGACGTGGTGCAACAAAAACAATTACATGAAAAAGCTCCGGTCAAACCAGCTTCTGAAGTTTTGGATGGAGTGGGGAAGGGCTTTCACTGCTGTTTGTATTCCTGGTGGGCTTCCGACAAATCCAGTACCAATGATGGCGTTTAGGGGAACGTAGCACTTCCCTGAACTTCCATTCTGGAGCGCGCACACAAGCGCCTTCCTGCATCCTGACCTGACGCAGGAACCTTTGCGCACAAGATTAGCTGCCGATCAACAGCTGGTGAGCAGAGCGGACGTCCTCTAACTGTGCTGCTGGTCTGTGCCACCTATGCATGCCAGTGCACATGGCGACTTCCATGCATAGGGGGCAACTTCCCGTCCACACACTTCAGGATGGCTACTTTTATAGGTAGAGTTGATACAGGGAAAATCCTCTCTGGGATCAGGAAGGAATTTTTTCCCCTGCTGTAGCAAATTGGATCATGCTTTTCTGGGTTTCTTTTCACCTTTCTCTGGATCAACTGTAGGTATAGGATTGGGTATATGGGATTGTATGATATTTTTTATTTTATTTATTTATTTATTTATATATTTTTTATTTTTTATGGTTGAACTAGATGAGACTTGTGTCTTTTTTCAACCTGACTAACTATGTAACTATGTACACTGGGCTTTTATTGGCTCAATGAAAGCCCAGTGTAGCCATCTGATTTTTGGCATGGCTACAGTGACTTGCAGTGGCTCACCGCAAGTCACTGTAGCCACGCCAAAAATCAGAAGTCTAAGGGCTCATGTACTCACAGGCTAGGTCAAAATGTTCCCATCCTGAACGCAATTCTCCTGAGTTCATGAGAGGGAGGCTGAAACCTTCCTCAACCTTGCAACGCAATTTTACTTTTGCTGCACTTTGCAGCTGTCGGTCAAAACGTTCCCATCCTGAACGCGATTTTTCCAAGTTCAGGATTGGGAGGTTGAGGGAGTTTGAACCTCCCTTTATCACAGCTGCTTCTAAATGCTGCTAAAAGCCTATAGGCGAGCTTCAACCTCCCTCAACCTCCTTCTCCTAAATGCAGAAGTATCGCGTTCAGGATAGGAACGTTTTGGCCGCCGGCCGCAGGAAAGCACAAAGCGCGGCAAAGCGCGGCAAAACAGCAGCACGCTTTGCGATTTCCTGCGGCCCTTCGGAGACTGGGCCACAGGGCAGTATTCCAACATGATTACGGCCCCAAACACACCTCCAAGATAAGGTGACCAGATTTTCAAAATGAAATCCGGGGACATTTTTTTTTTGGCAAATGGTAAACGATTTTATAAGCATATATTCCTCAAATTATATATTCAGTGTTATGTGGTATATGTTTATGGAAGGATTATATGATATATACGTTATTTCTCACATTTCGTCCATGAGATAAAAAAAAAGAAGATTCTTACAATTTTTTGGAATACGAATACCAAATGTTAAGACGATAAGATGGAGATAAAACTTTTCAATGCATATTTTGTATTTTATTCTTGCCAAAGAATTTTGGTTCAACAATAACAATGAACAATAAATTAACAATTCAGAACAGTAAAAGATTGCATGGTAACAACACGTAGGATACCTTCAAACATAAATAATCAAATATTAATAGCTAACTGTTCTAAGACTACAAATGTTACAGGAACAAAAGCAATATAAAATACTGGAGGAGTTTTACAACATTTTGCGGAGTAACCCTTTAACTTGCATATTTCTCAGTGCAGAGCCCCCCCATTAGTATAGAATCCCCCCAGTGCAGAGCCCCCAATAGTATAGACACCCCCTCAGTGCAGAGCCCCCAATAGTATAGACACCCCCTCACTGCAGAACCCCCATTAGTATAGAATCCCCCCAGTGCAGAGCCCCCCCATTAGTATAGAATCCCCCCAGTGCAGAGCCCCCCCCCATTAGTATAGAATCCCCCCAGTGCAGAGCCCCCATTAGTATAGAATCCCCCCAGTGCAGAGCCCCCCCATTAGTATAGAATCCCCCCAGTGCAGAGCCCCCATTAGTATAGAATCCCCCCAGTGCAGAGCCCCCCCATTAGTATAGAATCCCCCCAGTGCAGAGCCCCCCCATTAGTATAGAATCCCCCCAGTGCAGAGCCCCCCATTAGTATAGAATCCCCCCAGTGCAGAGCCCCCCCATTAGTATAGAATCCCCCCAGTGCAGAGCCCCCCCATTAGTATAGAATCCCCCCAGTGCAGAGCCCCCCCCCCCATTAGTATAGAATCCCCCCAGTGCAGAGCCCCCATTAGTATAGAATCCCCCCAGTGCAGGGCCCCCCCATTAGTATAGAATCCCCCAGTGCAGAGCCCCCATTAGTATAGAATCCCCCCAGTGCAGAGCCCCCATTAGTACAGAATCCCCCCAGTGCAGAGCCCCCCATTAGTATAGAATCCCCCCAGTGCAGAGCCCCCCCATTAGTATAGAATCCCCCCAGTGCAGAGCCCCCCCATTAGTATAGAATCCCCCCAGTGCAGAGCCCCCCCCCATTAGTATAGAATCCCCCCAGTGCAGAGCCCCCATTAGTATAGAATCCCCCCAGTGCAGAGTCCCCCCATTAGTATAGAATCCCCCAGTGCAGAGCCCCCATTAGTATAGAATCCCCCCAGTCCAGAGCCCCCATTAGTATAGAATCCCCCAGTGCAGAGCCCCCATTAGTATAGAATCCCCCCAGTGCAGAGCCCCCCCATTAGTATAGAATCCCCCCAGTGCAGAGCCCCCATTAGTATAGAATCCCCCCAGTGCAGAGCCCCCATTAGTATAGAATCCCCCCAGTGCAGAGCCCCCCCCCCCCATTAGTATAGAATCTCCCCAGTGCAGAGCCCCATCCATTAGTATAGAATCCCCCCAGTGCAGAGCCCCCCCATTAGTATGGAATCCCCCCAGTCCAGAGCCCCCATTAGTATAGAATCCCCCAGTGCAGAGCCCACCATTAGTACAGAATCCCCCCAGTGCAGAGCCCCCATTAGTACAGAATCCCCCAGTGCAGAGCCCACCATTAGTATAGAATCACCCCAGTGCAGAGCCCCCCCATTAGTATAGAATCCCCCAGTGCAGAGCCCCCATTA